>JAFVLL020000011.1:0-38778 GCA_021397915.2 Tor tambroides
TATATATATATATATATATATATATATATATATATAAAATGTATGTATGCATGTATGTTTAATTCATTCAAATCCATTAAACACTTTTAAATAGACTGCAGCAATTAATATTTTGTCACACATTATTTTGTTTAGTTCAGAGTCGTGGGAGAATCGTAATCTCTATTTGAGACAAAAAAAAAAATTGTGATTCTCAATTTATCCAGACTCGTACAGCTCTACTTTGCAGCGCTCACTGAAGCTGATGTTTGTGTGTGCAGAACGCTGATGATAACTGCTATCCTGCCGGCCGAGAGCAGCCGGCGCTGGCCTTTGTGGTGGAGAAGGACTGCATCACCATCCTGAACAACGAGTGTGGGTTTGAGGAGAACAACGTCCGTGCCATCTGTGACGTGGGCCGGAGCACCAAAGGAAAACACAAATATGGCTACATCGGTACTTTAATCATGTGCTGTTGTTTTGTTATCCATGTGTGTTTGTGCTAAAATGTCTTGCTAATAGTTTGTCCAATACAGGTGTCCAAAACCTGTTTCGTCTTTTTAAACCACATTCAAAGGGGTTTGTAGTAGGGCTGCACAAAATACCAAAATTAAATCACAAATGTGCAGAGTATGATCTGCATATCACAATTTTAATATTACAAGAAGTTATAAAATAATAAAAATAACAGAGAATAGACTGGCACATGACTGTTACTTCAGATGAGTGCTTATCAGTCTTATTTTAGTATTAATAAGATACCATTATAGTTTTTATTCATATTTTGAATGTTTTTTCTATTTTAATTTTAATTTTAAAGTTTTAGTAATTTTGTTGCATGTTTTTGTCTGTTTTCAATATATTTATTTTTTTTATTAATTATTATTATTTTAGTTTGTCGTTTTTGTACATTTAGTTAAACTAAATGCAAATGAGAAATGTTGTCTTGTCAGCTAGCTGAAAACTAAATTTTTAAATTTAATTTGTTTCAGTAAAAGTTTTTCTTTCAAATAACAGAAGTTTTTTTTTTTTTTTTTTATGGTTTTATTTTTTTGGTTAACTATAATAACCCTGGTGCTTATGCACCGATGATTGTATTTAGTGGCTAAAGATCATGAAACAATCATGTATGTTGGTTATATCATTTTCAGTTATTAAACACATTTAAATATCAATTAAATTACACACTTTAATATCATGCAGCCCCAATTTGTAAACACTGTCCTAATATCAGTACTGAAAGACTGTTATTATTGTTACCTAAAACATTATTTAAATAAGAAAATAAAATACAAGTGAAATAAAAATTAATAAAATTATAATTAATAAAAACGTCATAGTGATTGATGCGTGTGTTAATGAAATAAGAGTCCCTCCTTCTGAAATCAGATCTCTGGTCTCAGCTGACCAGAAGAGACAGATCTTAATTCACAATGTCTGTGTTGTTTTACACTAAACTCTGCACTGTTTTGTTATACAGGTCAAAAGGGCATTGGCTTTAAATCAGTTTTTAAAGTCACCGACTGTCCTGAGATCCACTCCAATGGCTTCCACATCCGATTTGACAAGAACAGCGGCCCCATGGGATACATCCTGCCTCACTGGGTCGAGCAGGAGCGGACAGTGAGCGCCGGCGCCAGAGAGATCGCAGAGCAGAGGTTAAACAAACCACAAGATTCCTAGAGTTCTCGCTCTGCCAGAAAATGTGGCTAACGCTTTTAGTGTCCATATTACATCTACTTTCTCTAGTAATAACTGTAAATTATGCATAATTACTTGCAACTCACCTTAAACCAAACTCCAAATAGTAAGTACATGTAGTTAATTAATATTGCTCAGTACTTAAATGTATAATTACACTGTAACAAGGACACCATAAAACAGTGCAACTAAAAATTAGTTAATTTAGAGAAGATTTCTATGTATTTATTTGTTTAATTAATTAAATTATTTATTTTTTAATGTATTTAATATTTATTAAATTATTTTATTTTATTTTTATTATTTAATTTAGGAAAACTTAGAGATCAGAATATTGTAGAGTCTTGAATGTTGGCTGTTTTGGTTTGCAACCTACTTAAAACTGCTAGTGTAAAAATAAAGTTCAGGCATCACAGTTGCCGTTTTGTTTGCGTTGTTGTTGTTGTTGTTATGAAACGGCTCTTTGGTGTCTATTTTTATTGTAGATGGGCTACAAAGATCCACCTGCCCCTGCGCTCAGAGAGCTACCAGACTAAAAACCTCTTCCATGACGTTCATCCCTCTCTGCTGCTCTTCCTCCATCGCCTTCGCTCCATCACCATCTTCAATGAGGTGAAGACCTGCTTCGTGCATCACCACCCAAAAAAGCTATTAACCCTAGAAAGCCTGCTGTATTATATTTGAAACTGTTAAAGCTGTCACACACAATCTAAACCCATGCCTTCTATCGTCTGATTGATAGTTTAAAGATTTTTATGAAGTCAAAGGTCTTTTAGTGTAATTGTACAAACGTCCAGCTTCAGCTGGTGCTTCACGTGACTTTTCTCTGTCAAATCTTGACTGATTTTGATCAAGTAAACGTCAGAATAACTGTAGTAATATTTCCAGATGAACTCTTACTGGACTGAAGCAGCTCAGCTTTACTTGATTCTCCATCAGTCATTTTTTAGTCTCAAATCTGATCATCAGGATCTTTTGAGGAGCTTTACTTTCACTGTTCCTCAGCGGAGGAATGATCTTCATCTCACATCTTCTGAGGAGCGTTTATTTGTTCATCTCTCAGTCAGCATTGGATTGCATTGAATTATATGTTTTAATTATTTCGATCTCATCTTATTAAGACATATTATTGGAGATATAGAGGGATGACTGATATTTATATCATTTTATGTAAGTATCTGCTATACTGTTATAAAGCTCTCATTACAAACATCAGAATTTAATCATATAAATATCAGCATCTGCACCTAATTAATAAAACTGAGCTGTTTAACCCATATTCTCAATATATCAGACGATATGAGCCAAAAAAGCCTGATGTATCAAATATGATACAAAACAAAACTATTTTGTCCATGTTTTGTTTGTATTTTGACTTATTTCATATGTCAGACTTCACAAGTGCTTTTAATCACATTACGTTTGTTTAATCTTCAGGCTGAGAAGCGTTTGGTGTCGATGACGCGGCGTGATCTGAGCCATAACATCCTGGAAGTGGCACACACTGGTGGAGAAGAGCGTTGGCTAGTGGTCAAGAGAATGCTTTATCCTAAAAAGGCAAGTGTTGTGCACATCTTTCTGCTCATATATGGGGAAATGCACCAAATCTTAGGGTAGAAGTGAGACTTGCTTCTGTATTATTTACCTGCGTCCTTGTCCCAGTTTTACCATCTTTTAATTGGCCTCTGTTCGGTTCTCATGACATGGCGTCTTGTAAGACGCTGCTTTAATGTGTTTGTGGACGTTATGCAAGTGTTCTGTGCTTTATACCTCTGGGGAACGAAGTGTTTTTCACTCTCGTCTCATTCAAACTTCATGCAAGGAAGCTGATTAGTAAAGTGCAGTGAATGTGTTTCTTGTGTCTGCAGAGACAGTTTGTTCCCTTTGTTCTTAGAAGCAGCAGAGATTCACTGCACTTTCTGTCCGTCTCCTTTGTGAAATTTGTTTTACCTCTAGTTTCAGTTGACTGGAGATGTATATACTTTGTAACACGCTAAAACAACTAACTGCAACTGTTGAGAGATTTTTAAGTTGGCCGCTGGATTTAAAATGTTGATCAAAAGTGGCAGTAAAGACATTAATAATGTTACAAAAGATTTCTGTTTTAATTAAATGCTGTTCATTTGAACTTTCTGTTCACCTGTGAATCCTGAAAAATAAAACGCATCACGCTTTTCACAAAAATATTCAACAGCACAACTGTTTTAACATTGATAATAATCAGAAATGTTAAGATATTAGCATATTAGAATGCTTTCTGAAGGATCATGTGACACTGAAGACTGGGGTAATGATGCTGAAAATGCAGCGCTGCATCACAGCAATAAATGACATTTTATTATATATTCACATAGAAAACAGCTATTTTAAATTGTAATAATATTTTCATATTATTTTTAATCAAATACATGCAGCCTTGGAAAGCAGAAGAGACTTCTTTCAAAAACATAAAAAAATAGTTTTTTTTTAAAATTAATAAATTAGAGGAAATTAATTACATTTTTCCCTGTGTTATACATGTAAGTTGTCTTTGTCATCCTATAATAACCTTAATAACAACCTAGTTAAATGTAATTTAGGAAATCTCTAAATTAATATCTATTTTTGTACTCTAAATTATAATGATGTTATGCTTAAATTTAAAGATGCTCTTGTAGCACTTAATGATTCGTTTTAATATATATATATATATATATATATATGTTTTTTAAATTCAGCCAAAATAGTATAGTTGCATTCCTATATTATATATAATTATATAAAAAGTTGTTTAACAGGATGTTTCAGCATGTTTTTTTTTAATAAATCATGATGTCTCTAGTTTCTACCTTGACATTGACACATGATTCACTGCATGTCTTCAGCGTGTGTCTGTGTTTGTGTGCAGATTAAAGAAGACGTGGAGTCGACAGAATTGGCTCTGGCGTTCCAGCTCAGTGACTCGTCTTCCTGTGATGTGAAGCCTCAGAAACAGCCCGTCTTTGCCTTTCTTCCACTTCGCAGCTTCGGTTTCCGTTTCATCATCCAAGGTTTGACACGTGCATATGTACATCACGGTTATCCGTCTACCTGATGTTGTCACGTTTATTGAATGTCACATCAGGGTTATTATCGCTAACTAATACTAAAACCATTAGAAAACAAAAGAAAATAAAGGTTAAATCAATTAAATTAATTAAAAAAACATGCTAGTGTTTATGCCATTTTCATTAGTTATCTTTTTTTAATATTTATATAGTTTTTAAGTTTAATATTGAAATCAAGCCGAAATCAAATACATGCATGTTTATATTTAATTTAATTTAATGTTAAATTTGTTATAAGTGCTAAACATTTTTTATGGTTTTGGCTTAAGTTCCAGTTTTAGATTTAGTTAGGGTTTAGTTAGTGATAATAACCCTGATAATAAATAAAAAAAAATCATAAAAACTGTACATATATACATATAAAAAAAATACTAAATACTAATAAAAGTGACAAAAACACACACCAAAACTTAAAATTTAATAAAAGTGCAATCAGAAAGTATAAAAATAACATTAATTCAAAATATGAGCACATTCTGTGATAACACTGGTCACGTTGTGTTCCCCGTTGCAGGTGATTTTGACATCCCTTCCTCCAGAGAGGACGTGGACAGGGACAGTTCCTGGAACCAGTGGCTTCGCTCTGAGATCCCGCAGCTGTTTGTACACGCCATGGACGTCTTCAGTGTAAGAACGCAGTGGAATATGGTGTTCCTCCATTCATTTGCATGCATTTGCATTTAAGCTTCAGATGAAGGTCAAGGCTCACAGTCTGTTTAAGGAGCTGTTTTTAGCATGAAAAAAAAAGGAAATGGCATTGGCTTTCTTTGTGCGTCATCCAGATGAAGATTTCTAGCCCTAATGAGCACATGCAATATCAATCCCACAGCAACACCCAGAATTCAGCGGGCTCGGCGGCCTCTGTTACTTCATGCAGTTCATCCCTCAACCAAGTGAGATCCTGGACTTCTTCAACCCAGTGTCCAATCAGATCATTCAGCTGCTGAAGGGCAAAGCGTGCCTTCCTGCCAAAGAGGACAGTGGTAGGTACCAGAGTTTCCTTTAAGGGACAATATTTGCCCCCTGGAATTGATTTAATTGGCATTTTCTACCTTTGTTGGGGTAAAAATTACCTTATTAAATGTATGCAATGTTTTTTGTTTTTGTTTTTTTGTCAAGTACATACACTACCGCTCAAAAGTTTGGGATCAGTAAGACTTGTAATGTTTTTTAAAGAAGTCTCTTATGCTCATCAAGACTGCATTTATTTGATCAAAGATACATTAAAAAAAAACAATAATACCACAAAATACAATATTAAATAATGGTTTTTATTTTAATATGCTTTAAAATATAATTTATTCCTGTGATGCAAAGCTGAATTTTCATCAAGACTGCATTTACTCCAGTCTTAAGTGTCACATGATCCTTCAGAAATCATTCTAATATACTGATTTATTATCAGTGCTGGAAACAGTTGTGTTGCTTAATATTTTTTTTTGCAGTCTTGATGAGCATAAGAGATTTCTTTAAAAAAAAAAACATTACAAGTCTTACTGACCCCAAACTCATGTATTTACACAACAGTTGCTTAATGTGATTAGCCTGCATAAAGCATATGAATGATAAAATTTAAAAAAAGGAACTCATTACAGGGTAGGGCTGCAATATTATGACAAAAATCATTATTGTCGATTATTGCCGTTTATGTTGATTTATTGAATACATAAATGTTTTTCGGAAAAAGGCACATCACATTCGTAGACGTAATGGATTTAATTTTGTTTAGATTGTTTTGTGACCTTTATATTTGTGGGGCATTTTTGTTCATTTTGAAGGCGTTTTTGCCCCAAGCTGATATTTACAGTCATTAAAGCATAAACCGACAACTCTTGTCTTTAGAGGGCCGAGTGGAGTTCAAGCAGCCTTCCCAGCTCGCCGTGTGTCAGGACCGTCTGATCCAGGACGTGATTGGAGGAGAGGATCTGTGCAGAAGCCTGAGTCTGTCTTACCTGCATCCTGCGCTGCAGTCGCGTCTCTCCAGCTCGCTGCTAACTGCGCTGGGCGTTCATCGCCTCAGAGCCGCCGAGATCATCACCGTCACCTGCGCCATGGCCAGAGAGCTCGTGCAACACGGCCGGCTCAAGACAGGTATCTTCTGCTGTGATTGTGTGAAGAAACCTGCAGGTTCTGACTGATCAGCTGTTTTATGATCGTATGTTTGTCTTTTCCGCTCAGAGCATGATCTGAAGAAGCTGGCCAGGCTGTTGGTGTGTAACTTTCGTGCGCTGGATTCAGAGTATGAAGTGGACGCCCTGCTCCAGTCCCTGAAAGACGTTCCCATGATCCCTCTGGCCAACGGCAGTGTGGTTTCTCTGAGTTCAGAGGGAGTCTTCTTCCCTCTCAGTGACGTGATGCAAGCTCAAACAGGTAATTCATCAACATCTCAATCTTCCAGGTCTGCAGTGGAACCTTTCATACAGTTTTCTTGACATAGGCTATATACAGGTGCATCTCAAAAAATTAGAATATCGTGAAAAAGTTCATTTTTTGACTCACTGACACTTGGTCATTTGTGCTAAAGGAGCCCCGACCAAGTATTGAGTACATAAACGAACATACTTTAAAGAACTTGAACTTTTCTGTTTTGCAAATCCTTTTTTGATTGATCTTAGGAAGTATTCTAATATTTTGAGATACTGGATTTTTGACTTTCATGAGCTGTAAGCTGTAATCATCAAAATGAAAACAAAAAAACTTTTGAAATGTTTACAACAACTGAATGAACAAGAAGTCAATATAGTTGCATTTTTATTGCAATAATGTGAATATTTTCTGGTTTTGCTCAATTTCGACAATGAAAATAGTTTTTATCAATAAGTAATGTATTTATAGATAAATATTTTTGCATAAATAAGTAAATACATTTTTTATATATATATATATATATATATATATATGTTTGTGTGTATAGACAATAAAAATAGTTTCATTGTCTCATATATAGACAATGAAAATAGTTTTTATTAATAATTAATGTATTTATAGATAAATATTTTTGCATAAGTAAATAAATTATGCACATATATTTACTCACACACACACACACACACACACACACACACACATATATATCTGCTATCGGCATCTGTATCGGACATGAAAAATGGTATCATGCCATCTTTAAACTCAATATTTCTTATAGATTAAATATTTCAATAAACTGTAAAGGGATAGATATTTTAGTGAAACATGCGAAATTTCAGTTCCTCCATTGAAAATCTATGGGAAAAAAAACTTTGCTTCAGAAAGTCGAGGAAGAGATTATAAAAGTAATCCATATAAATGCAGCGGTTTAATAAAAGTCGTCTGAAGAGCTATAAACACTGTTATATGATATTCAAATTTAATTTAGGCCTTTATTCATATATAAACATGATCAACATGTTTATATATGAATATCAAATATGGTCAATGGAAGCTGAAACATGCTTGACATTCACGTTTACTCAACTTCTGTAGAACTGGTTAATCTAAAATAATTCCTGGTTGCTTAAATGTTTATTAAGTCTTGAATTCAGTCAGCAGTTGTTTTTCATGTCTACAGCTGCACTTGTGTGCAGACAGATTCTCTGGAGCTGTCTACAAAATGAATGATCATCTTCATCTCCTGCTTATTTCCTGAATCAATACAGTGAGTCACAGAAGAGAAAGCGCTCGAGCGAGTCACTACGTGCGTCACTGCAATCAAAAAAAGGGTAGTTTTGTGAATGAAACGCCAGATTGAGATGAATTTGTCCTCTAAAATCTTTACTTTTACCTCTAATCTCAGTTTTGAAGCAAACTCCCACACGCGCTTTCTTTTGAGCGTTAATAAACGACCCGTTTTTCTTCTATGGCTGCTGTCAGAAAAGTCATAAGAGATTCGTGTGCTGAAAATATGAATTGAGTCGAATGGAAACAAGCCATGCTGACGCTGTGTGTCAGGTAGAGTCACATACATCTGCTAAAAGCAAGGAAGGGATGAATTAAACATCAGTATTGGGGCCCAGAGGGTCTGGGAAGTGGGTCACGCAGCCGCTCGTGTGCACTCATGCTTCCTGATGCTGTAGATCTGCAGGCTCTGTACCAGGACCTGAACATCGTGGAGCCGCGGCTGCTGGCATGTCTGGATGAACTGGGAAACTCGCAGGTGCGGGAGCTGCTCCGGAGACTGAACGTCCATGAGCTGGAGCCGCAGCAGGTCCTGCAGCAGCACATCTACCCGCTGCTCAGGAGCAAAGCCTGGGAGGTCAGTCGCTTTATGCTGGATTTGTCGCCACTTTTATCCAAAGCACACTTAATACATGAACGGCTGTCCAATAGTAATGGCTCCAATGGGATTTGAACCTACATACTTTCCACTTTTTCCAACCCAAATCTTTAACCACTGAGCCAAACCACCACTAATTAATTAAACCATTTGCATTTGCTTCATAAGAGAAGACCATCAAGCCTTTCTAAGTAACTCCACATCATTAGTTTGAGCCTCCGGTGGTTCACATTATGGATGCTTGATATTAAAATTCTGGACTGTACTGATAAGCCAATAATTATTTTCATGGTGTTATACAGTTTAAAACATTTAAAATGTATTAACTAAAATGTAAAATTCATATGCAATTATATGCCGTTTTAAAAAGTAGCTAATCAAATGTGTTAGTTTAGTAATTGTGTGTAATTTAAATGTGTGTAATTTAGTAAATTAAATTAAATTACAAATGTATAATATGTTTTCTAAATATAATAAAAATAAAACACTAAAAACTGATATCAATGATTACAATTCTGGACTGTACTGATAAGACGAGTATTTTCACGGTATTATATACAATTTATAAAAAATAAAATGTACAAATGTACATTTAAGTTAAAATGTAATTAATTCAAATGCATTCATTAAAATCAGAATGTATTTATTAAATGCATTTAAAATGTTTACTATTTTGTCTCGTTACATTAAAAAATAAAATCAGTCGTTTTAAAAGTATTTTAAAAGTATTTGGGTTTCAAAACATCGCAATGTACAGTATGAAATTTGAATATGGATATTCGTTTTGAAATTTATAAAAGATTATATTTAACAGTGCAAACGAATTATTACTTTTTAAAATATTAACTTTGAGCATTTGGACCAAGATTTATCTATTTTAATTGCATCTAAAATGTGCATATCCAATTTCTCATACATTTGAACTTTGAGTATTGCTTGTTCCACAGTTATATTTTAACCATGTTCATACTATTTAACTGAAATATTACATTTGAATTGTTTAATTGCAGTTTTAAATTTAATTGTTTTCACAATGAACAGATTTTAAGCTAACTGAATAAATGCTTTTTGAAAATATGATTATTTAAATACTACCAAATAGATGTAAATAGTTAACATTAAACTATGCCATGATTTTTAGAGTGCAGAAATCTGACCTTTTTTATTTATGTATGACTGGCAAATGTTACATTAAGTTTATTTGTTAAATATGTGTGTTCCAAATGGATGGAAATTTTATATGCAAATCTTAAATTTAACTATTTTTTGAGTGTAGATGACGGCTAAAACAATAAAAGTATAATATTGGCCAGTAACCAGTAAGGTACAGATATAGATCATGCATCTGTAGTTCACATGATCTTTTCTTACAGCTCCTTTAAACTGAATCACAACCAAGTTGGAATAAGATTTACACGTACTCGGGTGATTCATAACCGCTCAGGATGTTTGAAACCGAATCAAGCGTGTGAAATGCATTATGTGCTGTCATCTATTATGAATGTTCCTCAGATTTTTATTTAATTCACTCTCCTTCTAGAAAAAGTCCAAGGACATCGTCATCAGCTACCTGGTGTTCATCAAACTGCACTCTCAGGATCAGGATTACAGGAGCCTCGTCACAAACATCCCTGTGCTGACTAACAAGGGCTTCCTCTGCCCCGCCGAGCACAAAATCCACTTCTCCAAAGAGTACGGCAACATCGACCTTCCCAGTGTGCTCCCCGGTAAACACAATAAAAATAATTACAAAGTAAAAAAAAAATAAAGTTTTTTGGTGACACTTTATTTTAAGGTGTCCTTGTTTAACATGTTACCTGTACTTACTATTATAATAACAATAAATGATGCATAATTACATGCAAGTAACCCTAAGCCAAACCTTAAAGTAAAGTGTAACTGTTTTTTAATAAAAAAGGTTCAATAAAAACAATATTTAAGTATAAATCATCTTAAAGTGTACATTATAGTGTTGTGATGGTTGAATTCACTTGTAAAATTTTAAAGTTTACATTTTTATTTTTATTTTTTATTTATTTAGACAAAATATAGTGTAGAGTTGTAACAATGGGATTTTAAGATTTAAATGTTAGAATAATTCAAACTCCAATTCTTGAAATAAATCTGCTCCTGTAATCATTGCTGTATGACTTATTTAGCATATTTAGATGTGATATTCTGATTCAAAAAGTGCACCTACTGAAATATCAGCATATGCAATGGAATAAAGTTCTAAGTCTGTGATTGTCCCAAATAATTGATTCACCCTTGAAATGAAGCACTCAACTAGAAGTCTTTTGTAGGGACTTAGAAAAGCATGAAATGTGCATGAACACGTATCGTTATGCAATGCGATGGAGCCGTTTCATAAGCAGTTGTGTCCCTTTGGTAGGTGTGGACTGGGTGCTGCTGGACGCCTGCTATCTGAGGGCCGACCGAGACGCGAGCGGATGGAGAGACTTCTTCAGTGCGCTGGGAGCGCGAGACCTGCTCATCTTCAGGAAGGAGAAGCGCACATTCACCGCCTCTGAGCTGGTGAGACGGGCTGACGGATCTCTCTGTGTGTGTGTGTGTGTGTGTGTGTGAGACTGTCAGACTCAAGCGTGTCACCGCGAGGAAAACTAACGAAGCATGTCGGCGCCGCTTTTGTTATGTGTGCAGAACAACAGAGAGATCAGAAGCAGCCTGAATTTCAGCCAATCACTGCTCTCTCTGCTGCAAGCAAAATTGACACTAACTGGTGGTAATAAAAAGGGCAAGTCGAAGCTGAACTCCTCAACCTGCTGTTTAACATCCTCCCTCATGATGATTTCAGTGTTTTCAATAACACATCGCTCAAATTTCTCGAAAATTCCAGACATGTGTTATTATGCAACCATGAATCACAGTAGACATTGATCTGATTTTCCATCGCTCAAATATGGCTTTAACTGTGCCTGACCATAGGCTGAACACACACACACACACACACACACACATACATCAAAGTGCTTTGGTCATAGAGGTCATATTAAGAAACCACAATCCACTTTTTACTAGTTTGGTTAAAAGTCTGGATTGTACTGATAGGACAATCATTATCTTCATGATATGATACAATTTATACAATTTGAAATTAAAATGTAATAATTTAAATCGTAAAATGTATTAATTTAAAATTTAAATAATTAAAATGTAGTATTTAAGATAAAATGTAAAAATGATAATGGTTTGTCTAAATAGATTACAAATAAAACTCTAAAAACTAAAATCAATGTTATTACAATAACATCACCATATGCACCATATAATTTATAACAGTTAAAATTAAGATTTAATAAATAAAAATTTTAATGTAAATAAGACAAATAATTTGGTAATTTAAAGTAAAATTGAAAAATGTATAATATTTTGTCTAAATACATAAATAAAACTCCAATCAGTAAAATCAGTGTTATTAAAATTTTACACCATAGAATGCAACTTTATTATTTTTATTATTATTATTATGATTATTATTATTATTATTTCTTTTTTTCTTATTAAAAAAATGTAATCAATTCAAACATTTAAGTGTATTAATTAAAAGTCAATTTAAATGTATATTATTTTGCCTAAATGCATTAAAAATAAAACACTAAAAACTAAAATCAGTCATTTTAAGTTATTGGAAATCAAATCATTACTATGTACAGTAGGGATTTTTTGTGTATTTAGGATATAACTTTATATTTAGGACAGTAAATGACATTTACTGGCAATTAAATCATGCAAATATACACACAATATTGTTTAGTTTACAAAATAAAGATTAACTGAAATGAAATAAAACTAAATAAACTAAAACTTTAAACTAAAGCCTATGAAAACTATATAGACATTTAAAAAAGTAAAAAAAAAATGAAACTTTAAAATTAAAATGAATATAGAAAATATAAAAATGTGAATGCGTTTAACTAGAAAATGCATTAGAAAGGTGTGTTGTGTGTACTGCAAACATCTTAGGCTCAGAGGTCAGAGTGCTGTATCCGCTTGCAAATCTGCATTGATTGTTCGTTCAGACGCTGTCACTGGCAGATGAGTGTGAATAACCTGTGGGGTGTGTGTGTGTGTGTGTCAGGCGTCCAGCCCGTGGGCAGTGGAGAGCAAGCCGTGGCCCAGGCCTGCGGATGGGCTGTATGTCATCGAGGATCAGCACTGTGCTGAGTTTCATACGCTGGCCACTGCAGATCTTCTGACCGCTGACAGCAAACTACAGCAGAGACAAGCACTGATCAGCCTTCTGGACAAGAACTGGGACACCGGGTAAATCAGCACTGTTAATACAAGCTCCATACTAAACATTCATTTAGTTATACATACACAGACACATATACTTCTAAGTATTTTTTACACACTACAACTATTATAAATAAATTATGTTTTAAATTATCGCTGCTGTCTTCTAATACTTTATAATACTTCTAATTTAAAATAGGCAGCAGCTTTTTGCACTAAGTGAAAATAGCAGTATTTTTTAACGGTATGCTATTTACACTAATTGCAAATAGCTATAGATTCTATTTACACTGTTAAAATAGCAAGATTTTCTGCTATTTATACTACGTATTGCAAATAGACCCTTTTAGGGCCGACGTCACAATTACGTCTCAGCGCTAGCTGGAGGCAAAACAAATCGGAAACTGGAGGCGGCCCATTCAAACCAGTGCAGATTCAGCTACACAAGGAGCTTAAAATATCATCTTGTTGTGATGTTGGGTGCCAGAATCGATATTGTAGAGGCTCCAATTTGAAATTTTAACACACATCTACTGCTACTGCCAGACAAAAAACCTACGACAGCGGTGGTGAAACGCGGTAAAACGGGCGGACTGGACAGAAACAGTCGTCAAAAATGCTCACATTTGCAGCACACACTTCTTATCAGAAAAGGTTAAATATTGTCTTTTGTTGTTATGGGCGCATCTAAAGATTTCTTATGCATCTCACTATGTAGTGTATGAAATAATGTCCGTGTGCATGTGTGTAAAACAACAAACTGACGATTTATATGCTTAATTATATGTAATTGTATATACATTGTTGTGATTAATTGTGGCTTGGCATAATAATGTAGCTGTAAAAATAGTTGCCTGCTGAAATTGAAATATATATACATCTTCATGACTAGATAGACACTGTGAGTTTGTCTTAACTATACACGTTAGATATGAGTCACTCAACTGAAGGGAATCCTGTCAGATCACCCATCCTTTGAGTAAAAGCGTGTGGGGGTCGACCAATCTAGTTTCGTCCTTTAAAGTTAACCTTTTCAAATAATAATCGCAGTCCTGGACAGTGCATCTATACCTTACGTATGCAGGTAAAATCGGAATTTCTCCAGTTATTATCAAAAAACAAGCTAAACAGACTTAATATCTAGCATTAGTGAAGCGGTCAGTGGAATCTTTCTGCCTCCAGCTAAGCTCCGCCCACAGAAAAACGTCACAGTGTTTACTAACAGAAAAAGGGTCTATAGTGGCAATTATCTGCACCTCAGTATTGTAGTACATTATAAAACAGTACGCAGTAATAACGTATTGAGTGTAAATTATAGTTTTAATTCAAATTATTAAATTGATGCCACCTTATTTGGACAATAAAGCCCTCCCTGCACCTACCCTAACCCTACCTGATACTTCTGTTTTCAACTTTTTGATTATTTCCTTCATTTCTATTGAAAATAAATGCCTTTCCGATACGATATGAGATTTGAAAAGGCCGAAAAAAAGTTTGGAAAAGGTGGGCTAGAACTCGGGTCGATCGTGTCAAAAAGCACGCGCCTTACCATCTACACCACTGAAACTGATACTGGATGAGCGTCTTTTTTAGTGTTGACTAACCCAATCACAAGTTGGTGGGCGGAGCTAGTGTAAATAGCCTTTGCCAACAAGACAGGCTATTTGCACTTAGTGTCAATAGACACTCCGTTTAAAATATCCTGTTAAATGCAATATTTCATAAATATAAAAAATGATACTGTACATTATAATGTTATTACTCCATATATTATATGAAATATTTATAATAAATAATTTTTTAATTTTTATATTACATTGATAAAATGGCTGCACAATATATCGGCACTTAATACAAAAATCTGTAATATGTTTCATGACCATTTTTATATACTTTGCAGCCTTAATTTTATAAAAGTATATAATTATACGCACACGTTTCTGTGTTTTAATTATTTTTAATTATGTGATTATTTTTTAATTTATAAAAATTAGAATTATTTTGCTAATAATTTAATGATACTGTTAAATGTAATCTTTAATAAATGAAAAAAAAAAATTTATAATGTACATTATGATGTTATTATAATGGAAATATATACTTTTTTTTATTTAGACAGAATAGTGTAGAATTTTAGCAATGGAATTTTAATATTTTAATGTCCGAATAATTCAAACTAATAACATAAGAGTTTTCCAGTGAAAGAATCTGCTGTTTTGTTGATGAATTAGACTCTGCTGGTTGTGCTATATGATTGTTTTTGCATATTTAGATGTGATGAGGGGAAAAAAGTCACAAATAATTGCCAAAATAACACATTTAATTGACTGCAAGCTCACAACTCGGGTTAAAAAGTATTTCTTTTGCATGGTTTTGAACATTTAGCAGCGGTGGAGCGTTGCAGACGAATAGCAACACAGGAAATGCTGTCATTATGCATTTGTTTGGACTGTGCTTCACTCTCATGTCACTATAGCGGGAAAACACCAAGCAGTTGAACTCTTAAACTCAGATGTAATGCCTTAATCCTTCACGATTCACAGCTGCTTGTGGAGAAATCCACTTCACTTACACTCAATCTGCCACATTTACCGCTGACAGCTCTCTAGTCCAGATTATTTAGACTCTCCGGCTGTGTGTAGGAAATGGATATTAGTCTGGCATGCAGGTCACCTTCTGCGTTTTATCCTTTTTGATCTCATAAGCTTTAAAAAGGAGAAAATATTGTGCTGTGTTTGGGCTGGCATGGACGGATTTGGCCCGTTTGTTTAATGGACTGTGTATGATGATTGTAAAACCACGTCAGATGCTATTTGGGAAACATGCATCAATCTATTCTTGGTGGTTTGGTTTTATAATGCTCTCATGGAGACGTACAGCACCGGTTGTTCAGATGCACTCATGAAATGCCGTGTGTTTGAATGTAGCGGTGCTGTGGTTGAACTGTGGCGTGTGACTCATCGTACTGTCCTCTGTCTGCTGGCCTCGCCTGAACCGCCTCACATCGCCCCGCTTTATGCTCCAGTTCCATTATTAAGCAAAACCACGTCCACCCGCTCAGCCAGCTTTACAGCAAATGTGCTGCTTGTACTACACTGTGGGCCGAACTGCACACAGATTATTCACGATTTTATGCATTTAATCGTGGGAAAATGAAAAAGAGGAGGGGGAAAATGGAAAGATCATGCCACTGAAGCACATTTTTATTACTTATTTTTATATTTATTTTATTTATATAATAAAATAATATATATATATATATATTTACTTACATATATTTATATTTATTTATTTATTTATTATCCCCCCCCCCACTGAAATGTAAAAAAATATATATGTATAATATATATATTATAAGTGAATTTGACTAATTTAAAAAAATGTAAAAATGTCATTTTTATTATTGAAGTCTATTTAGTTAATTAAATTGAATATTTAATTGTGTGTATGTGTGTGTGTGTGTGTGTGTGTGTGTGTGTGTGTGTGTATACAGTATATATACAGTACAGGTCAAATGTTTGGAAACATTACTATTTGTAATGTTTTTGAAAGAAGTCTCTTCTGCTCATCAAGCCTGCATTTATTTGATCAAAAATACAGAAGAAAAACAGTAATCTTGCAAAATGTTATTACAATATAACATAATGGTTTCTGTTTTAATATACTTTAAAATATAATTTATTTCTGTGATTCAAAGCTGAATTTCCATCAGCCATTACTCCAGTCTAAAGTGTCACATGATCCTTCAGAAATCATTCTAATATGCTGATTTATTATTAGAATTATCAATGTTGGAAACAGTTGTGCTGCCAAATATTTTTTTGGAAATGCGATTTTTTTCAGGATTCTTTGATGAATAAAAGATAAAAAAAGAACAGCATTTATTCAAAATAGAAATCTTTTCTAACAATATAAATCTTTGCTATCACTTCTTATCAATTTAACACATCTTTGCTGAATAAAAGTTTTAATTTCTTTCAATAAAAGAAAGAATAAAAATTTACTGACCCCAACCTTTTGAACAGTAGTGTATATTGGTAGAAAAGATTTCTGTTTTAAATAAATGCCCTTCTTTTTAACTTTTTATTCATCAAAGAATCCTGAAAAAAATATCACAGGTTCCAAAAAAATATTAAGCAGCTCAACAGTTTCCAGCACTGATAATAAATCAGCATATTAGAATGATTTCTGAAGGATCATGTGACACTTTAGACTGGAGTAATGGCTGATGGAAATTCAGCTTTGAATCACAGAAATAAATTATATTTTAAAGTATATTAAAACAGAAACCATTATGTTATATTGTAATAACATTTTGCAAGATTACTGTTTTTCTTCTGTATTTTTGATCAAATAAATGCAGGCTTGATGAGCAGAAGAGACTTCTTTCAAAAACATTACAAATAGTAATGTTTCCAAACTTTTGACCTGTACTATATATATATATATATATATATATATATATATATATATAAGACAATATATAGACAAAAATAACTAATATAATATAAAAATCACAGAAAAAAAACTACAAAATTACTAACAATGTAACTAAAATTGAAATATAACAATTACTTAATTAAAATAATATCAAGCTATGATATTATATCAATAATATTAAAATAACACTGGTCTGTTCCACATTTTAACTTTTAAAAATTAAAATATTAACAGTGCAAAATGTGAATGAATTCAACTAAACATAGTCATGAAAACATGTTCTGAGTTCTGATGGAATTATCAACTATTTTTTTAAAATGAATAACTAATTCATAATTGAGAATCTTTTTGACCAATTTATTAAACTACTCATAAAAGTTATTCATTTCTGAGTAACACTTTTTTTTTTTTTCATTTTTGCATGTAACCAGTAAAGAAAATGCAATAGAGAGATGTTATTTTTTTGTTTGTTTTATTTTTGCATTGCAATGTAAAATATAATGTGTGAATTTAATTTAAAAAAGTAAACATTTTAACAATTTCTTACATTTTTTTTTTTTTAATGATAAACATGTAATAAACATTAATATAAAATATTTGGGTGTAATGCAACATTTACTCAATCAAGTTTGATTTTGGCCCTTTGCATTAAAATGCTTGTGCAACTTTACAATCTTTTATTTATTGATGTAAAGCCTCTTGAACATGAGAGCCTGTCGTGTTGTGTTACAGAGAGAAGTACTCGCAGTACCTCCGGGCTCAGGTCTGTGACAGTCAGGGCCGCTCCGTGAGGGAGGCCAGATCCTCCTTCTACCATCACCTCACGCAGCTGTCCTGGGTTCCCACGCGCAGACCGCCGTGGGACGAGAGCCGGCCCGTTTCCTACCTACAGCCCAAATCTGTCTACATCTTCTCTACAGAAGTGCACCAGCTCCTCGGCTCCCACGTCGATTACGCGCACGGCGCTCAGATGCCCAGTGAATTCACCAGAGCCATAGGTACGGATGACGACTCTTCAGAATTAAAAAAAAATCTCTGTATTATGAGACTGAGCCGAGTTAAAACCTGTAACAAACACAATAATCATTGCTGATCAGTATGTGATCTTAATAGCTCATAGCTTCAGTATTACATGTGTTAAGACAGTATTTATTCATAGTCAGTATGGAATCAAAATAAACCCTTTTAATTTTCTTGATACATAAGCATACACAAGCATACTCAAGTAATGCATAAGTGCATACTTAATGCATTCATAGTCTTATATGTGCAATTAATTGGTGCACAAAAAATGAAACATTTTTCTATTGACTAATTTTGCCCTCATTTTTTGGTGCATACACTACTTTTCTGAAGATTGGAGACAGAAATGATTATTAAAATATAAATTTTAAAGTATGCATATTTAAATAAAGCAATTAATACTTTAATTCACCAAGGACAGTAAAGATATTTAGAATGTTACAAAAGATTTCTATTTCAAATAATTGCTGCTCTTTTGAACTTCCTGTTCATCAAAGAATCCTGAAAAATAAAATGTAACAGTTTCCACAAAAATATGAAGCAGCACAACTGTTTTCAACATTGATAATAATTAGAAATGTTTCTTGAGCAGCAAATCAGCATATTAGAATGATTTCTGAAGGATCATGTGACTCTGAAGACTGGCGTAATGATGCTGAAAATTCAGCTTTGATCACAGGAATAAATGATATTTTTATATAGATTCATATAAAAAACAGCTATTTTAAACTGCAATAATATTTCACAATTTTGATTAAATAATACAGCCTTGTTGAGCTGAAGAGAATGCTTTCAGAAACAATAAAAGAATCTCTCGGTTGATGTTTGATGTTGATGCAGGAATGAGACACACTGTGCATGTGGAGGACATGATTGTCTATCTGAAGCGTTGGTGCGTGAAGGTGTCTGATAATCCGTCTGAGGAGCCTGAAGGAGCAGATTTCACCACTACAGTCGATCACATCCACACAGTGTATCGATACCTGTTCGCCGAGTGCACCAGCGCCAAGCTCAAAGACCTGTTCCAGCATGCACCTGCTGTCTTCATCGAGTATGACAGGTCAGATATACAGATGTGTGATTTAACCCTCAGATTCCTTCAGAACTACCTTGCATGAACAGCTGGGCCGCTTTGTTCTCGTGCAGGAAGGATGACTGGTGCTCTGGGCGTTTCTATCATCTTAAGGAGGTTTGCTGGTCTGATCCGACAGGCATGTTTCACAGATACAAGGAGCTGATTCGACGGGCTGACAGCGGCATACAGGAGCCCAGAGTCCTGGCACCATTTTATAATAATTTGGAGGACATGAAGAAATTTTTCAAGGTCTGCTTCAGGTTTTGTCATTAACATCTGGCTGAAACCAGGAATTATTTTCATGTTATAGCCGTTAACTGAGAAACCAGCCATATTAAATTTTAGTATTTTTGTAAATTAATAACAGTTGTAAATGTAGACATCACAACCTTGTAATGTACAGTATGGTGAATAGATATTTATTTTGAGATTTGCGATTACATTTAACAGTGTTATTAAATGATTATTGTTTTTAAAGTTTAACTTTCGGTAAGCATCAGATGACAGCGAAGGAAGTCTAGATGTACAAACAGAGTAAATGAGTGTACACAAGTATATATCCAATTATGATTGAAATATATTAGTGTGTATCAAAGTAATATTTACAAAAATATTAATGCAATTAAAAATATTTTAATAATTAATAATAAAAATATTATTTTTAAGGAATATCTCACAATTTTTCATCCATGTTTTTACAATTAACCTCTTTTTGTTTGACAAAAAATTAATTGTTCAGATTTCATTTGCTTACATTCTGAAAGATTAAGTTGTTTAGGTTTTGTGCATTTAATTAACTCATTTATTGATAATAAAATTGCGTTAAATCATAAAACAGAATCCAGAAAATTAAAACAGGCAACATGGAATTTCTGAAAAAATAAAACATGTTTAATAGGGTACTATTATGGTTCATTTTTTTATTCAGTTGATTTAATTGATTAGACGTGCTTTTTTCTTATTAAGATTTAATTAAACCATTAAAACAGAATCCAGAAAAATTCAAACAAACAACACAGAATTTCTGAAAGAAATTTCACATTTAAACAAAAAAATAAATTAAAAGATTCAATTGATTTGATTAGACGGGATCTTTGATTACTAAGAATCCAGAAAAAAAAGTAAATGGACAACATAGAAGTAGAGGAAAAAAATCGAATTTCATAAGTCCCTACTAATTTCAGCTGATAATTTATATGGTACCAAATCAAGTGCCATTTTATATGGCAAATACTGAAATAAATGAATTCTAAGGAACCTTTATGATCATTGCAGTCTCTGAATGTTCAGCCCAGTCCGTCTATGAAGAAGTACGTGTCTCTGCTGGAGGTCGTTTGCGAGTCGTCTCCTGCGACAGGAGACGTTGTCCAAGACGTCTCTGTCATCTTCGCCAAACTAGGTAAAAACCAAATGATATCCAGCCTAACCGTCCATTAACTGCTGTTTGGATGTTCTCTGATGTGCTGCTGTCTCTCTCAAAGCTGGTATATGTAAGACCCATGTTCATGGAGATCAGGATCAGGACACTCAGCTCGACCCAGTCTACTGCAGCTCTCTGAAAGGTGAGATTAGCTGAACTGTGTGTGTTGTGTTTATTCCGCTGGTGATTTCTGCAAATTTCTGATTGGATCTTTATGGTCTTAACAGAAATGGTGTCTCATAAAAGAGTGTTTCCCACCAAGACCAGCGGTTGGGTCACATTAGCTCGTAAGCCCATGATCGCAGACAGCGCAAACCTGGAGAAGATCTTCAAATCGCATACTTCGGTTTGTCTGCTCAACCTGCCGTCTGCAGCCAAGAGAGCAGCCAACAAATCCAGGCATGAAGGTAACGTGTGTGCAATGCCATTTACCGTTATTCTTGCATTGTGATAGTAATTTTCGCTAAAATCACACAGTTGACTGACTCAAGTTAATTTAACCAGCTTGAATTAAGAGTCATCACATTTAATGAAAAAAAAAAAAAAGAGCTGCTTTGGGTTTTCTTCCCAACGGAAGCAATGGGGATGGAAACTAATGGCATAATTTGTTTAATCATGATTCGCTCAGACATTAATTCTGTTAGCCAGCGACAGAATATTTGCTGTTACCTCAAAATATGCTCATGATATAATTATAATTTGATCAGATTCAGTGATCTTTGATCATGCATAACAATCACTGGAATTAAATTTTTATTTATTTTACGTGATATGTACTAAATTATATTATTTGAAATCTGAAATAAAAAAGTCATTTTGTTGGTAAAAAGGTCTTTATATGGTGAGCATACTTATCCTGGCTAAAATCCAATGTTCAGATTTCTGGAAATGTATTCCATAATACTTGCAATACAAAACAATTGTCAAAATGTACTGTAATTCATTGAAATAACTTTTTTTTTTTATTTTTTATTACAACCTGTAAGTTAATTGCATTAACTCACAAATGCAAGCAAAATGTAACATGATCATTTAATTAAACTCTCTGAAAATTGCAAATACTGTATCCCAATTGAGACATCCACAAAAGAAAATACAATTTATTATTTTAATAATATAAAAAATAAATAAATAATGAAAAAGTGATCAATCATTTGATGGTGGCTCATTATTGGCTTGTGCAAAGATATAAGCAAGGACAACAGTCAATAAAGACTTTCACACTTCTGTGCTTTTTAAAATGGCAAATCTAGTATCCCTATAATGACATTATGAAAAAATGAGCTGTCATCAAAAGTGTGATGATAGCATTGTTTTATTTTTATTATTTATTTATTTTTTGCATGTTTCAATTCTAAGTCGCTTTGGATAAAAGCATCTGCTAAATGAATAAATGTCAAATGTAAATGTTTACACTCGTAATGGCAACTTCTCTATTTCATGGATTGGCCTGCTGGGCTTTGAATGTGGGACCTGCAGAAGTTTAGTTATGATGGGGAAACACTGACGTCATATGCAGCATGCATGCTTATTTTTAACTCTGTAATGAACGATCTGGGCCATTTCCAGCTCAATTTCCCGGGTCTGTTGTCCTCAGGCAAGCAGGAGAAGGAGGCGTTCAGCGAACGTGACCGTGAGTTATTCCTGGAGATCTGCGGGGTGGAGCGGCTCTCCCAGTGCGTGACCACCGAAGCGCAGACCGAGAGCTACAGGCCTTGCCCCGCGGTGCAGACCCTGGTGCGGCAGCTCGTCCCCTACATCCAGAGGTTCATCATCCACAACGCTGATTTTGATGACGTGTACAGTGAGCTGAAGGAGAGTGGGATTGCTAAATGCATTCGCTCGCTGAGTTTTGGACAGGTACGCTGGAGGCGCTTGCTCCAGAATGCAAACCCAACAAATTACCGACTGTTGCATCATGTTCTTTCACAGGGGAGGAAAACAGAAAAGTTTGTGGGGTTTTTTTGCAGGTTGGGAAGCTGTATATTCACTATCGGCTTGAGGTGCCAGACGAGGACCCAATCTTTGAGAGTGAGGATATTATATGTCTCCTAAAAGACAAAAAAGAGCTGTACATCCATAAAGATCACCTCTCAGCCAAACTGGACATCTGCAGGTACAGCATCTGCCAGTGAGATACAGCAAATGTACTGTAGGTATGGGTGGATCCATAATGAAGTATCATCGATACTGAAAGTATTGATACTCAAATAAAAAAATATTGATTCTAAAGTGTTTTTTTTAACCAGTGATTTTGTTTAACATCTGAACACACATCTGAACACACAATATGAATACATAATATGGATCCATTAGATTGAGTTATTTTGCCATAAACCAATTGCTTTGACATTTACTTAAAAAAAAAAATTTAACCATCTAAATATTTTCGGGTTTGTTGCATTTAAAATTTAAAATTGGTTTAAATTGTAATTAAATTAAATTACTAAATTTTGCTCAAACTACGTACAATTTCAGTTTGTTTATTTGCATTTAAAGTAATTTTTAAAAGTTAAATTAATTGTTAAAAAAAAATCATTCACTGTCAGAATAAAAATGTTTTACCACATTGAACATAATTCAACTGTTATTTGTTGTAAAACTTACCATGACTAACGGTACAGTAACCATATTTTAACCATGTGTAAACAAAAACATAATCTAACAATTTGCAGTTAAGCCCTGTTAAATATTAAGTCTAAAAGTTGAAAGTTTTCCTGCAGTTTTATGCCAAAATAAACGTTCTATGGTTTAACGCTTGAAAGCATAGAAAAACAACCATAAATATTAGTATTGTAATTGTACTGTTGTATAAAATAATAATACTACTAATAATTATTCTCATTAAATAAATTAAATTGTTATTATGAAATACATTGCAGTATAGTAGTATTATAGGAATATTTTTTTAATTTAAATTTTTATAATTATCAAAAAAATAATAATAATAATAATTGCAATTAGATATGTTTCCCCAATTTGTTCTGCCTGTTTTTAATGAAATGATGCACATACAGTTTCATGGCTGGTACATTTTTTTTTATCGGTATCGATATCAATGTTACTTGAAAGTCTTTGAAAGTATCAGTACCGTATGGGAAATAAAATGTGGTATCACCCATCCCTAATGTGATGCTTCTCTAGGTTCATGTTTGTAACTCATCTGTCTGTGTATTATCTCAGAGAGCTGGTGAAACTGTTCACTATGGACAAGAGCTTTGTTAAAGAGCTAGAACGCTTCCTCCAGTGCCTTGTGACATGCGTAAATGTGAGTATAATGTTAAAATAATTTACATTACTTTTACATTAATCATTTAGCAGACGCTTTTATCCAAAGCGACTTACAAATGAGGACAATAGAAGCAATCAAACCAACTAAAGAGCAGCGATATATAAGTGCTGTGACAAGTCCCGGTTAGTCTAATGCAGTACTCATAACAATATTTTTTATATAATAAATAAAAAGAATAAAAAGTAGATAGAAAAGAAATAGAATAGCTAGAGCTAGTGTTAGAGGGTCAAAGTTATTTATTATTTTTTTTTATAATTACTACATAGAAAACAAATAGATAAAATAGAATTAGAATAGAGAGTGCTAGAGTTAGAGGGTCAAATGAAGAGATGTGTTTTTGCCATTTGTTGAAGATGGCTAAGGACTCAGCAGCTCGGATTGAGTTGGGCAGGTCATTCCACCAGGAGGGAACAGTTAATGTAAAAGTCTGTGAAAGTGATTTTGTGCCTCTTTGGGATGGCACAATAAAGTGACGTTCACTTGCAGAACGCAAGCTTCTAGAGGCACACACATCTGAAGTAGTGAATTCAGGTAAAGGGGAGCAGAGCCAGTGGTGGTTTTGTAGGCAAACATCAATGCTTTGAATTTTATGTGAGCAGCTATTGCTAGCCAGTGCAAATTGATGAACAGAGGTGTGACGTGCATTCTTTTCGGCTCATTAAACACTAATCTATTTGTAGCATGTTCCGAAAGAAAGTGCCTGATCTTCCTAATGTTGTATAGGGAAACCTGCAGGACCAGGCAGTTCTAATAATGTGGCTCCTCTGCACAATCTGACTTTGCAGCAGCCTGGAATTAAACTGCTTGTTTCTTCTGGCCAGAGGAGAACTGGCCCCCGACTGAGCCTGGTTTCTCCCAAGGGTTTTTTTTCCATTTGTTTCACCGATTTTCCTTGCCACTGTTGCCTCTGGCTTGCTTAGTTGGGGACACTTAATTGCCAGCAATATCATCAACTGGTCTCGTACTGTATCGCGTCCCTTGTCAGTGTCGGGCGCTTGCTTGGTAATTTGTTGCGATTAACAGGAAAGTGTGTTCAAGTGCCAGCAGAAGACAGTGTAAAGTAATACTCTTTGAGAGAAGCAGTTTATCAGCGGAAGTTAAAATCAGCTCGTAAGTGTATTTACTTGTCTCATTAGTGTTTAGCGCAGTTGTTGTTGCTAGGAAACGCTTGTTTTGTTTACTGTGTGGAGACGTGCTGAAATCGCGTTTGGTCTCGTACTGTATCGCGTCCCTTGTCAGTGTCGGGCGCTTGCTTGGTAATTTGTTGCGATTAACAGGAAAGTGTGTGCAGCTGAATTGGAGTAGTGTTTTGTTAGATGGGTATAAAAAAGCTTAGTTTACCGCGGCAGCCGTCGTGTGAAGACCTAAGAGTAAAGACCATCGACTCTACCGTGCGACTCCACCGGGCAGGGACACCGGCAAAGGATATAAGTATCACTTTTTATTTTTCCTCTTTCCTACTACTTGTTTCACTTCTGTTTCAGTTTTTATAACCATTTCTTACTATGTGTATGTAAGTTGTTGTTGTTTTTAAAACGTGTGTTTGGCTCAGTGTTGATGTCTGTATTGGTTATTAAGTTTTAGTTTTATTTAATTTTAATTATTTTAGTACGTCATACTACATGGAAATGAAATTTATATATTGAATTTATTTTTATATGCATGTATATGTGTGTGGCTGTACATACACGTCGTTGTTTTTGGTGTTTGGCTTAGTGTTATGTTAGAAGCATTATTATACTCATACCTTTTGTTGTTTTAATATTTTGAATTGTTTTTAGCTTTACTTTTTTTGTTTTCATTTAAATGTTTAGTTTTTGAAATGTTGTATGCATTTGTAATTTTTATTTAATTTCTTTATTTTCTTAAATGTGTGTGTGTATATATAGTATTTACAGAGTTTTGACTTTTAGTTTGTTACTTTTTCTTATTTGTAAGTCGCTTTGGATAAAAGCGTCTGCACACACACACACACACACACACCCACACAAAAGTAATGCTAGCTGTGTGTCCAAGGTGACTCTGTCCTTGTTTACAAAAACAAGATTTAGTGATTGAGAGCTCATACAAAATGAATGGCCTTCAAAACTCTAAATGCTGCCTCTTAAGTGAATTGCTAGACTGTGTATTGTTGTTGCTGGTCTGTTGGGTTATATCGAGGCTTTTTCTCTCACCTGGTGTGATATAGACACTCTTGGAGTCATTGCGAAGGGTGTCAGGCCAGTTTTCGCACAGGTGCACGAGTGACTCGTCTGATTGTGACTCCAGAAATCATAGAGAAGAGCTGTGCCAGGTGTATTCAAAGTTTAACACATTTGCTTAATTATAAAAAATAGGGTGTTTAAATTAATTTAATTGTGCCTTCGAGCCATGCATAAATTAGAAAAGAAATTAAGAACACAAAATGAATTTATTGCTTATTAATTTATTACTAATATAAAAAATGTTTGCCAAATCAAAGTCATGTGATGCAGAAAAAACAAAACAAAATAGGAAATATGTATCATAGAGAGGTCAAAATATTAGATAAATTAACCTTTTTATGACAAGGCAAAGGTAATGTGTAGCATGACTACCCAAAAACATAATAATGTTGATGACTTAATAATTTAGGGTATTTGAAATACAGAGTGCTGGCATGAAACTCTAGATGACGCAGTCCGATAGGTCTAACTCAATCTGACCTAATGACATCACCACATGGCACAGCTGATTGGTTCTCTCCTGTATCGGTAGCCAACGAGCTCGCTGCTCGACATTCAAAATTGTGACTAGTGCTTGCTGTAGCAGTTTGTAGCGTGCTTCAGAAACAGCAAAATCAACATCTAAGATAAGTGAATGCTCTTCTAATCCATATCGCTGTGAGTATTGCATGGTCTGCCTAATTGAATTCAAAAATGAGCAACCATAATCAAGTTTAAGTGTCATGTCAGCAGTTTGCATTGTATGCAGGAGTGAAATATTAAGCATACTAGCAGCTGCAGCATTTAGCATCTGTGTTTATACAGCTGGAGCGAATGCAGTCTAGAGCATGTAATCGCTCTGAGGACACGCTGATAGTAACGGACATGAAACAGGTTAAATGAAATAAGCATTCTTGTGTATGCATTTCAATGTGGGTTCGCCATATACATCAGCATTATCTCAGTGTTCACGTTCGTTATTTCTAAGGACGATGTTTTCATTGTGATGAGTGTGTGGTTGGTTTCAGCTGCATGCAGCATCAGAAGCACGCGCTTATCGCAGTCATATCAACGACAGTGTTGTGGGAGAAGGGAGATAAGAGTTATTGCTGAAGATCACTATCTATGGCTGTTGTAGTCCCGAGTGAAATACATTATGGGTAGTGTAAGTTCAGAGAAATGTGTTAGTGTGACGTGTGCTCTCACTGTGCTGTGTAGTTCAGAAAACAGAGAAAGAACATTTATATTCTGCTTTTATTTCAGTTCATTCAGGTCAGTCCACCCAAGGGTTTTTGCTCACTGTAACTCTGACAAGTCTTATCTGCATGAGAGAGTAAAATGTCATTCATCGGCTAACTTTGTCCATCTCATCATTGCACAAACATGAATTAACGAGCTGTTATGCTGCAGCTGGGACTGATGAACTGGAGAAAGTAACAGCAGTTATCAAATGACTAATTATGATATTTGCTCAGGTGGATGCTGGGGTCTTATCTGTTGGATTGCAATGTGTATCCATTTTGTTAATTAACATTACACACAGTGCGTGTCTAATTAGAGTTAAGCCAGTCGGCGTGGTAGCCAAGGCACACATAGTCATAGGCCACTAGTGTTAAGCCGTTCGGCATGGTAGCCAAGGCTCACATAGTCATAGGCCACTAGTGTTAAGCCGTTCGGCATGGTAGCCAAGGCTCACATAGTCATAGGCCACTAGTGTTAAGCCGGTTGCCGTGGTAGCCCAGGCACACATAGATAGCAATACATGCGGTTCACATGGCTCTTCAGAGCAGCAGCAGTACATATGTCTTGGTGATAGATCTGCTTGTTGGGGGGTGTTTTGTTCTTGTTTTGGCTTGTATTGTCCCTTCTATGTCTCCTGCTTTGTGGGGGGTTATTTCATGTATGTTATATTTGCAGCAGCAGTATTTCTTACATGCTCACATCAGCATGTTGTGTATGTATTTCAGCAGGAGCAGTAGCATCGTAGCAGATCTATTCCGCCAATACCAAATACATTAACATTGTACATTACCATGCCACACTATATATATATATATATATATATATATATATAGTTTGTCTGTGTGTAAGTAAAGAAAACCTTGTTGTAACTGACATTGACTAAGTAGTTGGCATTTTAATCTCTAAATTATTGCAACCCTCATTCAATTATTCATCGCCATTATTTTGCAACCCTCATTCAATTACATTAAATTACAATACAATGAAATGCTTCCATCTCATGATGTTATGTTGTCTTGCTGTAACTCAGGACCAAGCTGCTTTAAAAAGATTTCTGGACAGAGAAAACGCTCGAGAACTCCCTGCAAATGAGGAACCATGGGAGGTGCCGGCGCCGTTGGAAGTAAAAGCAGAAACCATTGGTAAGCATCTCTCTTCACGTCCCTGAACTGAGGCGACGGTGAGGGACAGACAGTGAGTCGGCTGCTCTCGCTCACAGAGCTCTGAACACATCGACTGCACAGCTGCGTTTGATCCCTTTGATTTCTCCTCCAGTTTAATCTGCGCCGCTTGCCCTCATTTCATCGCTCCTCTCACACGCGCACACATGCATAGTGCACATATGCTAATGGGGGTTTGTTCGCTGACATGAAAGCGCAGCTGTTGCCAGGGCGAAGGGAAGAGCTGTCTCTGCTCAGCTGCACATCAGCCACACGCTTTAATAACCACTATACTGTGAGACCTATTTATGATGTGACATTTATCTGTGGCAGTTCGGCTGTAATTGTGCTGCTTGTGTTTGCAGTGTCGTCTCTGGTCCGGCTGTCAGGAGCCGTGCAGGAGGAGGAAATGCAGACACAACACAATAAAGAGGACCGGCTGGTTTGCTGGCCACCGAAAGCCTCTCTCAATAAAACAGGTGGCAGCAGTTCAGGTACAGACTGTGGATGTAGACTAATGAATATATATTCAGAGCGCTGGCTGTTGCAATTGCACTATGTAAACTCAGCTATATTGTATATATCTTGTGGTTATGATCAGGCTCATAATGCATGTGTGTTTTGTGGAGTCAGGCAGTCAGGCTGTTGAGGAGGTGATGAAGATGTGGCCTCCTCCTGCTCCTCCTGCTGCTCTGGGTCTCTTGGGCTCTGGAGTCGAGAGGAGCTCATCCAACATCAGTGTCCATCAGCGAACCGCAGAGCCTCCACTGTACACAGATCCAAGAGCACAACTTGAACAGGGTCCCAGACCAAGCAGCGTCCCGCCACGAGCCACAGGTCAGGACTGGCCACAACAAAAAAAGGATATATATATATATATATATATATATATACACATTGTGTGTGTGTAAATTTATGTATTGGTTTTAAAGTGGCTTTAAAATGTTTTGGGGGTTTTTTCCACCTCAAAAATTTTAGCCAATTAGATTTAATACATTTGCAACTAAAGCGCATTAAATATCTAGTTAAAAATACTGAATTTTTTTTTATGCTGTTTTACAGTAAGCGAACAGGGAAAATATTCAATTACTTTAATATGCATCTATATCAGTATATATAGTAATAATTATAAATCTTTACTATTATATAAATTATATAATTATATAAAACATACCATATTCTAAGCGATTCTAAGTTTTGAAATGATTGAATTTGACAGGTTGATTTGTGAAAATCAAACCAGCTGTATTCATTTTTGCTGAAGTTTAGTTCTGAAAAGCGTGAAATTGATATTTAAAATTAAAATACTCATTGCATATATGCATATACGAATAAAAATAGTGAATATTCAGTATTGCTCAGCTCTATTGACCTCGCATTTGGCTCTCTTGATTCTTGAAGGTACAGATATCTTTTAATTATTGAAAAATATCCCCATCATAGATTCATTTAATTAATAGTTTCCCAAATGAGGGTTCATGAGGGAATTGCTAGTAAAAAGTTAATAAAAAGGTCAAATTCAAATAAATTTACTAAAATTAAATACTTTACTGTTTACTTGCATGTTGTGACTGTTAACTGACATCAGAGAATCGTGTTCGTGAATGAAGTATTAATCTCAAGGGGACTTGGGGTTTGACTGTAAAAGGAGTTTGACTGATCTCTGTTTTAACTCCTTGTAAACGTGTTTGCTCGCTCAGAGCGGAGGGAAGAGGCCGCTGTGCAGGATGTCCAGTCTGTGGTCAGTCCTCAGCAGCCTGTGAAACCAAGCGCCGCTACAGATGAAGAAGAAACTACAGCGGACAAAACCAACCTGCCACCACCAACAGCAGATGATGAACACTCGACACCGCCGCCATCACTGCAGTACGTGTTTGATTACTATCGGGTTTGTTTATTGCATTTCAAATAGGGCTGATGGTTTGACTCCTCAGTGTGGCATGATTAATTATGAAATAAATAACGTGTTAAGACATTTAATGCAGCGCCCATCCTGCATTGATGCGGTTGCTGATGATGAACATGATTCAGGACGACAATCTGAAGCCTATTAGAATGCAGTTATACAAGTCTAAAATTCAAGATATGAGTGCAAAAAATGACCCTGTTATATGATATGGTTTAGCAATATCACATCAGCAAGAGTGCTGTTATTCTTCAATATCTGCACCACTGCAAATGTGCTGTTGATTTATACAACAGTTCTATAAATGAGAAATTAATGTTGGGTTACATTTTAAGCTCAATATCGTCTGTTTCAATTTTGTCAATGAAAATAGTTCTAATCGAAGCCACATCAGAACTGTTAGAGAGGTTCATTACTGAATGAATCCATGGTTTTGAACAAACAGAGTGAGCGAATGAATCAGTGACTCGTTCATAGAGACACTCACTTGAATTGGTTGAGTGAATGATTCAATGACCCACTTATTAAGACAATGTCAATTACGTTTCAATTTTTCAAATTATTTAATTTAAAAAAAATCATTCATAGTTTAATATTTAATTTCAAACAAAAACATTAACGCCCATGTATTGTCATTATTTATGCAATGCTGAATTAAAATATTTCTTTCTAAAGTTACATGTTCACCGCTTATCTCATTTAACACAATAATGACTTTATCTTTTGGGGGGAATTTTCTTAGCCAAAATTGATGTGCAGTTAATTAATTGACGTCGTGTAAGTAATTAGATAAAAAAAAAAAAAAAAATGAATCGCATGTCCGACCAAATTTCAACATCATTTTGAAATGATTTCACTTCTTTCCAGAAGCCAAAATCCAGCCCAGGCTCCAGAGATAGTTTTGAGCCAGTTCCAGGGAGCTGAAGGCCTGCAGCGTCCGCCCATGACTCTGGACAGCGCCGTCTGGAGCAAAGCCGTGGCTCTGGAGGACGTGCTGGAGGATCTGCCACTGGATTGCACCATGCCTCAAACCCTGGTGCTGCCTAAAGACAAAGACGACACAGCCAGCATCGGACAGTGGGGAGAGCAGCTGGTCCACTCCTTCCTCACGCACTGGAAAGAGAACGGCGGCCCCAGCCAAATCACCTGGTTCAACGAGAAAGGAGAGAGCGGCCGCGCGTGCGACTTCAAGCTGACCTTCACAAATAACAGGAGCACGCAAGATGTTTTCGTGGAGGTGAAGACGACGGTCAGGCGAGATCGACACTTCATCCACATGTCTGCGAACGAGCTGGATTTGGCACTGAAGGAGAAGGAGCGATATCACATATATCGAGTGTACGGCGCTGGAGACGTGCAGCACGTTCGTCTCTGTCGCATCAAGAATCTCGCGCAGCATCTGCATTCCAAGTCTCTGGAATTGTTTTTATTTGTGTAGCCGTCTTTAGTCTTATTGAAAATCTTGAGTTGTTTTAGAATAAGATTTCTGATCTTTGTTAGATGTACAATTCTGCCTGTTTGCACTGGAGTCTGTTCGTCAATGAGGTGTTTTTTTTAAACTACTGATACTGTTTGTACTGATATGTGCAAATGCACAGTTTTAGTGGCCAGTTATAGGTAAACGTTTTAAAGAATCAACATTTTCTCTATTCACATGTTTGGTCATGTATTCAAAGCACAGGTTTTGCATGGATTCTTTCATAAGCTCTACTGTAAAAGTATAACTTTACTCTTTGGATTGCCATAATCAGTTCAGTAAATAAAAGAAATGTTCGGAAAATGAAGAGTCGGAATGGTTTCACTCTTAGATCTTTATAGACCCAACTAACGGAGAATGTTCCTCTAAACATTCTTTCAGTAACTTTAGTAGAACGTTCATTTAAAATCTTAGCACAAAAACATCATTCATGGAACATTTTTTCTGAAACGTTTTAGTTTGGTCTAACTTATTTAAACATGAATACTCATTTCAGATGGTTCAGAGAACATTCAAAAGTAACCAAGTTTGCAAAATGCTAAAATGCAGCATTCCCTTAAATATAACTTTTATACAACCAAGAAAAAACGTTTTCAAAATGTTTGGAAATTTTGAACCCTCTGCTTGTTCCGAACATGTACGAGTTTCTTGCTTTTGTTAAGCACTAAAGATATTCTGAAGAATGTTGGTAACCAAACAGCTGACGGTAACCATTGACTTATAGAATGTGGAAAAAATGCCATGCAAGTCAATGGCTGCCGTCAGCTGTTTGGTCATTCTTCAAAATGACTTTTGTGCTCAACAGAAGAAAGAAACTTTTACAGGTTTCTTGGGTGAGCGGTCCCTTTAAATAAAGATCATGCTGCTGGATCTGATTTTCACCACATGATGTCTTAAGACATGATGTAATGTCTGAAATAGTAATAGTAGTTTTTTTTTATTAAATAAAATAACATTATAGAACCAAAACCTAACTTTGCTAGAACGGTGCTGGAACATTTTTTTGAGACAACCTAAAGAGAACCTATAGCCTATAGAACGTTCTCTAACGGTTATTTTTAGGTTTTACTTTATAACCAAAAAACAAGAACGTTCTGGAAACAAAATTGATTGGCCTTTAGTTTGTATTAAAAAAAAATCAATAAATTGAATATATTTTTTCACTGACACTGAACATTAAAATACATGAAGTTCTAAACATATAGCCTTAAAGATAAAGCTAAAATATGCATTTAAATTATGCAAGTGATAACAAATAATGGTAATAAACCTAATGCTTTTAAAAATAAAAAGACATATGTATACTGTACTTATAAAATGCATTTAAAATATACAGCCTCAGCGACCTGACGTGAGGGAGAGACTCGTGCTGCTATTGGCTGGTGCTCGCAGTGGGTGGAGTGTAATCAAGTGACGCGAGTGACCTGCGCTCTTATTGGCTGATGCGCGCAGTGGGCGGGGTTTCATCAGCCCGTCTCGGAAGCTGTGATTTTTCCCCAGTCTCATCTATTGAGCGCACAATAACGCGTCGAAGGCGGTGAGATCCGCGCCGGCTGAGTTATGATGCGGCGGAGCGACTGATTCTCAGCAGCACCGAGACACACAAATGCAGGGAAGAGAGAGACACGCCACTGTACCGTGAGAAGAGACTCTCTCTGCGGTATTTCTGCCTCGAAACAGAAGAACTGCGGTTCTGGACGGATTTCATGGTGAGTGCATTCCGCTTGATGTCAACATTATTATAATATTGCAGCAACTGATATATTTTGACGTGGAATTGATGCATAATGCTCGATAAAAATGGACTGTCCTGCTCAAGACTGAAGGATTTATGTTATAATAACCTGAGGTTACCGCTACCAGGCGACCTTAATCAGCACTGCAGAATAATATACTTATGCTGCTAGGAAAATAAAATAAAATAATTATTTATTAATAAAAATTGAAGCATGAACATGAGCAATAATAATAAAATTTAAAATAATAAAATTATTATTATTGCTTTTCTTATAATTATTCGCTTAGTACAGCGAATTGGAATAATAATAATTATATTATTATTATTAAATGGATAATAAATAGTTTTTCAGCTAAAAAAAAATACAAATTTTATATGCGCATTGGACCTATGGATAAATTTCCTTTTGACCTGTTCACCATGTAACCGTATTCTTCCTTTAAGAAGTACGTTTGTGTGTGTGGCTGCAGGCAGCACAGTGTGTGTGTGTGTGTGTGTGTGTGTGTGTGTGTGTGTGTTGCTGCTGTTGTTCTCAGTGTGGATAGGATGAGTCTGCAGGTATCCGCAGGTCACCCAGAACTCAACAGCATTAAATGGATGCTGTCAGAGTCCGGATGAAAAATGAGCAGACCGGTCTGGGGAATAAGAGTGTGTTTAGATGCTGATCTCCTCTAGTGGACGCTGGACAGCAGTGCAATTTACATTCCCTGGCCCCGGGCTCCAAGAGCTCTGCTGCTGAATACAGATACAAACACATGCAATGCTTCAGTTCTGCACATTCGTTTTGCGTTCGATAGAGACAGACTGATCTCTGTTTGCACATGCCTGCCGGACAACAACCACACATCCGTCCTGCGCGTTCTGGGAAATGAACGTTAATGTGCGATAAGGGATTTGCTGGCTTGATTGTCTTTCACACCCCTGTGGATTGAGCACAAGGTGTGAGAGTCACAGTTTTTAATTATTAAAGCCTCCACACGACCTCCTGTTCACTGCTTGCTTCACTAGATATTTACAATATTGTCCAGCATCTTACAGTCGTCCACATGCTCATGTTCATCCTTCAATCAGTTTTAATAATAAACATGCGTTCATTAACAAATTAGCATAATATGTTTTTGGATATACTGTGGATTTTTGGACATGTGTATTGTTAAAAACAACATTTTTCCAATTGTATTCTCTGATGTGCCATGGCATGTTAATGAATATAGTACCAAGGTATATATAAAAAGTACCACAGTATACAGTCCTTATACCATGGTACTGCCACAGTAAGTGACTTCTGGTATCTCCCCTGTGAGTCTTTGTCATTTAAATGTCTTATGCAATGTGTTAGGAAATTGAAAATCGTGAAAAAATGGCTTTGAAGAGCTTGTGAACTTTTGAGGAAGACCGAACCATAGAAATGGACTTGGTTGCGTTTCAAATCTCTGATTGACTTGACTGACTGTATACTTTCTGTTTCAGATAAAAATGTGAGGAAGGATACCCTGATTGACAAAATGATTTTAAAGGCATAATGTAAGATAACTTAAGAACGTTGAAGGTAGTTTTTTCTGAAGAGAAGTCTTTCAATGTGAAACCTTAAATATAAAAATAAAATGTAAGTATAAAATATAAATAAATTCATTAATAGTAAGTTAATAAATAAAAATAATGGATTATTTGTACTAAATAAATTAAATATATTACATATAAAATGTAAATGATCATGATAATGTGTGATTTGTTTTGTTTAAGTGCACAATTGCTGTTCTATTAGCATAGTGAAAAATAATTACAAAATTTCTCCCACCTGTATCTCATTGGCCAGTTAAACTGGTAGCCCCGCCCCCAAACACATACCATTGGTTGAGTCAATGTTGCTGTTTCAGGCTGATCATAGTCACAATGTTTACATCTTTCAAAATTTAGTTGAAAAGGCATTTAACATCAGAACCTTCTGCACGTATTTAATTGTAAACACGTCTGTAATCACAAAAAGCTCATATTAGTTGCAAAGGTCAAATGTCTTGTGACTCTTCTCTATCAGCAAAAGCTTATGCTTGGCTTTCTACCAGTCTTCCATCAAAATCCTTCACCATCGTGTGTCTTTATTTGCAAGCAAGTCCGGAAAGACAAGAGCTCTTTCAGGGTTAGTGAAGAACACAAGCGGGTCTGTAGGGAAAATGCATTGCTACTTTCCCAAACCCCACTGAGTCCTGCAGAGCGGCAGTGACATGAATATTCTAGTGTGGAAGCACTGAGAGAGAACAGAGAGATTAAAGGCCCATGTTTCACCTCCCTTGACTTTCCCTTCCTTTTCTTCCCTCTTGTCTGTGTTTTCCTGGCTGCGGCGGCGATAACTGCAGAATGACAAAATAGCTGGCGCACGGGAATAAATGAGCCATTACCGTTTCACGCTTTTAAATGACTGTCTAATGACGAGAAGCAGAGGAAGTCTGTGCCTGCTTGGTGTGCGAAGAACGTCCTGTACCAGAACGTGTATGTCAGGATGTCAAAGTTTGACATTACAGCAGAGATCTTCTATATTTACATCTCTCTGCCTTGAGCCACACAGACTCGCTTTGCAGATTTGACCCGGTGAGTCATATTGCACCAGCCCGGCTTCCATCTTGGCATGTTCTGCGCTCTTTATGAAGTCCTGGCGCGAATGTGTCAGATTTGCAGACTGCGTTTGAAGTCTATTTAATAAAGCCTGCTGCAGGTCATTAGCGAGGGATCTGAACAAGTCTTAAGTATTTAGCATGTAACTTGTCCTGCACCATTAATGTGAAAGACAGCTGAAGTCATGCCGTTTGTTGAGGAGAGGTGAGTTATCTAATCATCCACTCTGAGCACCTTAGCAACCCACATTTCTGTGCCCTGGCAACCACCCAGATCACCATAGCCTTGCATTATTCAGAAGTATGTATTGATGTTTTTTGTGCATGCAGAAGGAAGGTGTCATGACATGTGTAATGCAGGTGCACGATCGATAACATAAGCTGTGAATAAGAAAGTCATTCCACTGCTTTTCCATAGTTGAAGTCCTTTCAAAATGAAGAATTTGTCTGTTTATTAGTGTGAAACTGCTTTGAAACAACCTGAAGTGCTATAGAAATAAATATGAGTTCACTTGACTTACACCACAACCATCACGGCTGTTTAACCTGCAGTGCTAAGCACTTCTGCTCCACTGGCAGTAACTAATGGTTTATGCTGCTGAGGGACAGATGGGCTGTGATTCAGACATCATGTATCATTGTTTTCCAATGTAATAATAAGATTAGAATTAGTGGACTTGGCTGATGTATTAGCCAGACTGAGTAATTGGGGGTAATTGAACTATTTTGACAACATCGAACAACGGTTTTGGCTGATTAGGTTAGTTCCGGTCCTTGAGTCTGATTGGCCGAGTCAGTCCAAGAGTGCTGATATCCCTGTCAAATAGCACCGGGATGTTCGTATCAGTCAGTCTCTGTGTTAGTGGTGGGGATTTTTCAGTGACTCTTTCTGCACATTACATCATTACTCCAGTAGGTGACTTGAACTAATTCGTTCAAAAGACTGATTCATTTGGGAATGAAACGGGTGACTGAATCATTCTTTCAGCTGTTTTATTCTAAAACACTGATTCATTTAGGAATGAAACAGCTGACTGAATCACTGAATCATTCATTCAGCTGTTTCTGTCCAAAACACTGATTCGTTTGGGAATGAAACAAGTGAGTTGTCGAATCATTCATTTAAACGATTTGTTGAAAAACACGTATTCATTCAGAAACAAAACAGGTGACTGAGTCACTAAATTATTCATTTAGCTGTTTCTCTCCAAAAAGCAAGTGACTGAATCACTGAATCATTCATTCAACTGATTTGTTCAGAAACACTGATTCATTCAAGAATGGAACAACTGAGTCATTGAATCATTCACTCAACCAACTCATCAAAACACTGATTCTTTCAGGAATGAAACAGCTGAGTGAGTCATTGAAATATTCATTCAACCTTTTTATTCAAAACACTGATTCATTCAGAAAACACTGCTTCTGTGTGTTGTTCAGTGACACATTACGCTTGATTCTGCTGTCGTTCGGTAATGGAGGCAAAACAGACAAAGTCATTGGCAATTTTGTTTAAAAGCCGCTGAAGTTATTGAACGCTACACAATTAATATTGCACTCACATCAATGTTTAATATCCAGCAATTTTTCTAGGTCTTCTCTTTATGCTGACGGTTAGATATTCTTCCATTGAAGCTCAAGACGCATTTTGGATCATCTTAAATCGCATGATCAGTAGGTTGATGCAGAAAAAAAACACGTATTTCCATTTCCAGTTCTCTAACCATTAGGGCAGTCGTGGCTTGTAACCTGAAGGAGTCGGGCTTGTAACCTGAAGGTCGCCGGTTCGATTCTTGCAACGGCAGGAATTGAAGGTGGGGACTGTGAATGAACAGCACTCTCTCCACCTTTGATACCATGACTGAGGTGCCCTTGAGCAAGGCACCGAACCCCTAATTGCTCCCTGGGCGCTGGAGCAATGCCTGCCCACCGCTCCGG
>JAFVLL020000012.1:0-15229 GCA_021397915.2 Tor tambroides
GTTGATCTCCTCAATGAAGAAGATCATTGCCTGAGACCAGCGGAACACTCGCATGTTAAACCTGGATGAAAGATCAGACAAATGTATTACACAAACTAAACAAAATGTATTAAGCATATAAATATGTATTCATATTTGACACCATAAACTGCAGAATAAAGAACAATCAATTTTGTAGTCTGATATAAATCTATTTTTTACCCCCTACATTTCCTCTGGTCTGGCTGACTTCTGAAGTTTATCTCCTGGTCGATGCCTTTGGAGTGGATGGGAAACATCCCAGCCAGCACTACACAGCCCTCCTTATAGACCACAGTTGAATCTAGGTCCTTCCAGAGTTTACAATCTGTCTCTGAATTGGTTTGAATGGGGTAGAGAAAAGAAAATACCAAATGTACAGCCTGGAGAACTGGCATCTTCATCTCGAACTTTGCACAGTGTTCTGCTAAGCCAACTGGAAACTGGGATCTGGGTGAAGGACTTTATAGAGGTAATGTACTGAAGGTGCTCTCTGCAGGGACATGAAAGGAGACACACACACTAGACATATTTACACATACACAATACACAAACACCACAAGTTCACATAAATGGCAAGCACATAATACATGGCACATTGTAAAACCTAACAGTCAAATTTATTAATGAAAAATTAGTTCATTTCACACACACACACACACACACACACACACATCTATCTATCTATCTATCTATCTATCTATATATCTGTAAGTTTACTGTACTTAATAGAAAAAGCTATGTGAACTCAATAACTGGTTATAGGGTCTGAAACATATTTTGCCAGTACTGTATTTATTTTTATAAACCCTGAGATGTTTGGCACATGGTGCATTTTCAAAGGCACGTTATAGGTGCAGAGATGTCTGTGTGAGCAGCATTCACAGCGAACCACACCGAGACACTTGAGTCCTCTTTAAAAGAACCGAACCCAGACCCCTTTAAGTGGACCAAGAGGTTGACCAAGTCAAATAGGATCCAGTTCTATTTACATTCACACTGTCCCTGTTTCTGAAAGAGGATTCAGATCCTTTTTTTTTTGGTCTACTTAAGCAGTAATGGTGTCTTAGACTTCTTTGTGTTCAGACTGTTGCTTTTTGGATCTAGTCCAGTTGAGTGTTTGATGGCCTATGGCCTCCAAAATTTGATCCTATTCACTTACAATGTATGTGCCTCACTAACCACGAGAATTGTTTGTAAAGATTATTGCTGTTGTTGGGATTATTATTTTGTAAAACAATATTCCTACAAATATTGTTGAATGAGCTTACATTTGAACATGAAATATTGTTCTATTCCTCTTTTGTAAAAAAAAAAAAGAAAGAAAAAAAATATATAAGTTTTGTACACCTTTGTAAATAATATTTATTTTGAATTGTTTTCCTTGTTTATGTAATCATGTTTATTTTATAGCACAAGGCATTGATGACATCGAAATAGAAAAAAAAGATAGTACAAATAAAATAAACTGCTTTAAATTTTTCAGGTACAGTAGGTATCCTTAAAAGCAGAATTCAAGAAAGAAATGGAATAATCACATGTAAAAATAAACTGCATATTACTCATTGTGTGAATAATATTGATTCTACTGATTCTCATATCAACATACTTTCTCCCCTGTTAAGGTTTTTAAGAAGACAGCCCACTGTTGGTGGTCCTGGCAAATCCATTTTCTAAGAACATAGCTGTCTGAGGATAACTATGTGCTAGCTCAGTGATTGCTCCCCTGATTATAGTTTTTAGCAGTCTCCTTGAGCCTTTGCCTAGACTGTGCTATCTCCCCTGTTAGGATTGTCAGCAGACTGCCCACTCTCTGTGGTCTTGACAGTTTTGTGTGAAGGTATAGTCAGATGCATAGCATAGCTATCTGAGGATAGCTGTGTTCATAACTTGGTTTGGATGTCCCTCTTTCATCTGAAACTGGGTTCCCCATTTCTGCCAAGCTATGTGAGCGGCCCGGGGTGTCAGTGGCTAGGCCTCTTTCTGCTGAAAGGTTAGGTAAGTCTGTCACTTCCTTAGTGCTCTCCCACCAGGTGGACAGGCATGTGCCGCAGTTGGAATTTAGTTACCCAAAGTGTGTACTAGCGGATGTCTTGAATGGGGAACGTCTCAGGTTGCACGGTTCCCTGAAAAGGAACGAGACGCTGTGTCCCCTCGCCATGTCTTTGGCCTGCCTGTTTTATGTCTCCTTCAGACAACTAAGTTGGTTCAGCAGAAGAAACTTTTTTTCTCCAAGAGGGAACGAGATGCTGTGTCCCCTCGCCATGCCTTCGGCCTGCCTGTTTCACAACTAAGTTGGTGACTAAGATGGTTCAGAAGGCACACTTTTATATTTCCAGGTGCCCGCCCATGACTTCACTGGCTACGTGGACCACACACGTGCTTCAGACATCGGTCCTGTTGGCGACAGTCACGAACAGTCCGAACAGTACTACTAACTTATAAAGATTAAGAACACTGCAATTAAAGTTTGTTAAATCGTTGATGCAACTTATAACAATGACATTTTCTGAACAAGGAATTTAGTTTTATTTTTGTGTGGCTCAACATTTTTGAGTAAACCCTTCTACTTAAATGTGCAGTGTGTAGATTTTAGCGGCATCTAGCGGTTGAGGTTGCGAATTGCAACCAACGGCTCAATCCCCCGCTCACCCCTCCCTTTAGAGAAGCTACGGTGGCCGATACAGGGCTAAGATGCCGTCGTCTGAGACCGCAGAGAGCAATGAGGTTTCTTTACAAAGGTAAATTAAGGAATTATATTTACTTAATTATTCAATAAACCAATGTCATTGCGAATATTACTGTCACTTGTTCATCCTTGTGTCAGTGTTTTTTCACAAGAACAACATAGTGATGAAACACACTCTGTAGAGCAGTTTGTCCGTTAAGGGCTACTGTAGAAAAATGGTTGCGACTTCCATGTAAGGGGACCCGCGGTGTATGTATATAGAAATTGCTCAATCTAAGGTAATAAAAACATAACGGTCCATTAAGTAAGGTCTTTATACTCCTCTGAAAACGTAGTTATGTATATTATATTGCATTTCTGTCTATAGATCATCCTAAATATTACACAGTGCACCTTTAAATTATTATTTTTAAGTTTAATGAGTGACGTAAAGTGACGTCACAACGTTGCTCTAACCAACGTTCTCAGAAGAATCCATTCAACATGGTGGATACTCGAAAGCGACTGGAGCAAACTTAATGGAACAACTTGTAAGTAAATGAAAACATCTGTGAACATTTCTTATTTGCTTTCTGAATGTTGTAAGAATATCATAATAAAGGAATGTTTTCATTCTTGGGAAACGCTGTTTTTACACAGCGCTGTAAAGCACGGTATTTCCCCAGTCTTTTGAATGCGCCTTTTGAATGCTATTTTAGCGTCCTGCTTATAGCGATGCTTTTTTGGGAAATGAAACCTTGGTAAATGTGATTTTATTTGGTCTGTTTTTAAACAACTAGCCTAGCTTCTAACAGTATTAATCCAACATTAGGTTAAGGCTAATACACAAACATGAATTTTGCAATATAGTGCAATATATTGGATATTACATTTGCAAAAGCAATCTACAAACTTGTAGTAAACCTTTACAAACCTTCTTTAATTACAGGGTGAGCTGGATGCAAAATACTAAAGAGTGAGCCTCAACAATTAAGGTAACTTTTCTTGAGTTAAAGAGCAAGTTGTTTGATGTCTCCTCACACAACAGGACAGACTCGGCTTTGTCTTTTCTACATCCATTGTTGGTTACTTGTGCATGTTTGTGCTTTTCTAGGTTTGTGCTTAGTTTCACCATATCAGACAAAGCAACACACACCAGCAATATTTCACAGATGCTCCATGACATTCTAAATGTTTGATCTTCAGGTGTGTGCAAATTCACCAACACTACCTCCATCCCTGTCTTCATTGTATATAAAATAAAGTTGGCCTGCTTGTTTAACATGTTAATTTGTGTTTACATGATGTCAACATGAAATAAGCCCTTCATGCTCTCCCAGTGTACATGTGTGAGGAGAACTGTTCTTCAAGACATGAAACGTAAGTATTGAGTGCATTAATAGAACAGTGGGGGAACTATGACGTCAGGACCAGAAAGTGTAATTCGCTGCAGGTTTCTTTGAGATTTTCCTATGGGGTTTTATAATGGGTTTTTTCAATTTATGAGTAAAATAAAGCCAGTGGTAAACATAACTTGACGATATGTTTACGTTTTGTTCTACAATGTAAACTGCACATACTCACAGCCCAAACCTTTTTATCTAGCTACTTATTAAAAACATACGTTTTCAAAAATGAACATAACTGCTTCAAAATTTGTGTTTTGGGCATGGATGTGTGTAATTTACGTTGTACAACAAAATGTAAAAGTGTTGTCAAGTTATGTTTACCACAGGCTTTATTTTACTCATAAACTGAAAAATGCCATTATACAACCCCATAGGAAAATCTTGAAGGAACCCATGGCTAATTAATCTTCCGGGTTCTGACATCATCACACATTCTATTGGCAGTAAATATAAATGTCTACTTTTTGTCTCTTAAATTAAAGTTACAGTTTTACCCTCTGTGGTTATTCCAGGAGGAATTGGGCGAGCCAGACATCACTGACACAAACACCTCTCCTGCTGATTTTGTCATCACAGACAACAAAACCACTACGAGTCCTGCAAGCACTGCATTTGTAATGAGATGATCTTCCAATGTGTTTGACATTCAGAAATACAGAGTCACGAGGTTTAAAAAAGACTGAATAAAAAACCCTCAATTGTATAGCCACAGTTGTGTGTGTGTGTGTGTCTGTTTTTTTTATGCATAAGTGTATTTTTGAGTTAGTATTTGTATTTAATAAAGTACCACCTCATCAAAATAAATGATAAATGAAAAACATTACATATGATAAACAATAATTTTAAGTACAGTTCACTTAAACATTAAGCAAAAAAATAAATAAATAAATGAGCTTTTCAGTTTGACTTAATTGTTATTTATAATTAATGTTAACTTAAAAAAATTGAGTTGCTTACTTAAATTTTATTAGGTAATCGGTTACCACAAATATTTTTAGTATTCTGAACTTATCGGGTTTTACAGTGTGGGTGTTTTTGAGAGTTTAAACACAATAGTATGTACATTGTGAGCGAATAATTTGTAGAGATCTGCCAGAAGAAGCAGCCATTATGAACAGCTGTTTTGTACAGAGACATTTGATGACCACAATACATCAGAATTCGTGAATGGAAAATCAAGTGAGCCCCAGCCAATATATGTTTACAACGCACGTTTTTGGCGAACCGTAGGTTAAAGGCAGTGTAGGTGATTTGGTTCAAAAACATTTTTTTGTTTTGTTTTGTTTTGCTGGTTGAAAATCTCTTCACATCCCGATAGCAATCAATAAGTTAAATGGTCTAAATGTGTTTATATGTATTTATAACATCTGTGGAAGGCATAGGACCATAAAATGTTTAACCAATCAGATTATTCAGTCCGAACATTACGACAGCCTGTCCTACCTGCCTGTCAATGCACATTTTTTCCCCCCAAACCAGTTCAGCGTAAATCCCACCCAGGAGATAATTTTATTGGTTTAGGTTAGGGTGAGGGGTAGGGCTAGGGGTTAGTGTTTGGTGTAGGCATTCATCACTATGATAGACATGACCAATGAAATCATTAGAATCAGCTGTGGGGCGGAGATTTTGCTTGAACTGGTTTGGGGAAAAAAGTCACGCATTTGCAAACCTCTGCGCACCTTGTTCACACAGACATGATACGCCATCAGCGTGTTCCATTACGTGATTGCAGACTGAGCGAGAATTGAAAATTTTATTATTGTAATAGTATGCGCTTTGTACTGGAATGTTTCCTCACCAGTGAATGAGACAGGAGCTAATCTGAAAGCGTTGCATTCATTCCTCCACCAACGGTGCCTCTCATCATGTGGCTGATTAGCCTCTGGTCTGTCTGTGTGCATTCATGTGTTTTGTAGAAGGCATGGCTTTGCAGAATGATTATGCAGGGATAGTAGGATCTTGCTTTCAAAGCTAGCTTGCTGTTGATATGAATGAAAAGATCACAGCAGCGCATCTGATTACAATTTTTTCTAATTATGATGTGAAAATCAAGCTAAATCATAACACATTTTGAGGAAGTTTTAATAAATGAGTTTTGTCTACCTCATGTAAAAGATTTAATGCGGGTGTGGTTCGGGTCGGATAACGGGTTGGGTGTTCTGTCATTACTGCAGGTGCAGGTCTCAAACAGGACCCGTGCAGGACTCGAGATGTTATGTTGAGGGAACCACATATTTTTCTCGTGGCCACGAGTTTAATGCGTAAACAAACCTGCGTGGCTATAGCAACCTGGGATTATCAGAGATGGATTTATTAATATTTGATTTTGAATTAAGAGATTATTATATTAATTATTACAAATTAAATTCAGAACTATGGTAAATGCCACATAATATTCAGTTTTGTTAAATGACACTTGTCAATAATTCAAATTTAAACAATTCAAATTCAAATAGCTTTGTCATATTATAAGCTCCATACAAAATTATACTCTCCATACTGCTTTGCTTAAATATATAAATGGCACATGTTGATGCTGTGATAGTCACTTTTTGTATGTGATTGAGGTTCTTAGCTAGCAAACTAACATAGCTATAAAAGAGAAGAGTTAATGTTATTAAATGAAATTGTTTTAATCAATACAGCTATGTGTCAGCAACATAAAATAATAAAGTGGGGTTTAATTGTATTTTAGGAAATATTATTTTAGTGAACTCACAAAGTTTACAGTACTCACGATTATTGGATTTTTGTTGACAGCCACTTTGACTATGGGACAGGCCACATTCCCCTATGTTTACTTACAATTTCAGTAGTATCCTTTTCAAATAATAATAATAATAATAATAGTCACTTCCTGAGAATGACCCAGTGACATTCATAACGTTTCCAGTGTTGTCACATTATCTGTCTTTAGAGAATAGAGTGTTCATTCCTCCCCTGATGAAGAGGCAGATATGATATGAACTTGACTGCAAAAATGTGTGGTTAAAGTGAGAAAAAAAAAAATGTGTAGTTGTTATTGCAGTGTTCAATGAGCGAAAGAGGATGGATGTTTACACGTTTAGCTGTTAGCTTTTTTTTTTTTTTAATTATGGCACATGGGCTTTTTATGCTCAGGGGACATAAAACTGTCCTCTTTCATTTCATCACTGAGTATAGAATGAGCACTGACAGAGCAAAGAGAGGATGGGGTCTTACAACTAAAAGGTTGGAAAGAACTTGACTTTTGCTCCAAATATTAATGCTGTCTCAATCATGTTTTATGTGAATGCTGGGGATTCATATTCTTTTATATTTGCAGGACAAAACCATTATTTATTTATTTGTTTATTTATTTATTTATTATTTGTTTATTTATTTATGTTGATGCAGTTATAAAAATACAAAAAAGCAATCTCAAAACAGTTCATTGAGGGAGTCAGTTGGAAATCAAGAAAAAAAATACTGTAATATAAACAGTGAAAATTATTCATTTCCTGTTGAGTCAATTAGCATTTCAATATTTTCATTCTGAGTTGGATTTGGACATCAAATATCTCTTTGTATTTTTCTTAGGTTTAAGCAGAATAATGTAACACTTTGGAGTGAAGATACACAGCAACAGGCCATAACTGGAGGCAAGAATGGCAAAAATCTCCACAGCCACTGTGTACTTTCCTGGTGAACTGACCTATGCTGGCACAAATGTAATCCAGATTGTAATCCACAACCATAGTCTTCCCCAGGATGCAAGACAGACAGAGAGAGAATGCAATGCCAAATGCAGTGTGGCGAAGCCCGCAAGACCAGGATGTGGGCTGCCCAATAAAAGCTAGTGCACACAGAAAACAAAGCCACAGTGAACTGAGAATTAGGAAACTGAGCTTGGAGTTGTTAGCTCTGACTAGGGGTGTGTGCCGTTTAAGGGCAAATGTCAAAGCAACTGCGAGTGTGAAACAGGATCCCAGCAGAGCCACAGCCAGCAAAGTAATGCCCATAGTATCGCTGTAGGAAAGGAACTCCACCAGCTTGGGGACACAGGTGTCTCATCTAGTATTGGACCAGAACTCAGGCAGGCACTTTTCACACTCTAAGGAATCTGAAATAAAAGCATAAGATAATATATTTTTTTGAGAAAGACCACAAAAGCTGTCCTCCACTATAAAGATGTATTTTGCACATTAGCAAAATATATCTTAAACTTATTTAAATCAATCCTTCAAAATTATAATTTTGTTATACACATAAACATCAACAGGACAGAGGTGATTTTGGACACACCTGTCTGATTGTTAACCTCCCCAGCTCCACAGACAATGCAGTCAAAGCAGCAGAGAGGAAAGTTTGGCCTGGTAGCCTTTCTAGTGCCTGGAGGACAGCTGGTGCTGCAGACAGACATAGGGACCTGCAATTCAGAGAGAAGACCAACTACAGAGATATACATCATAAATTGATGTGCAAACACAAGAGCTACAGGGAGAAAATGGAAACAAACAAATATCCACATTGCATACTGAAACCTCTCACAGACAAATAATGATATTATACTGGAGCAGTACTTGTTTCTGGTTTCCATTCCAGATTATGTTTTTCTCTTCAATCACTAGTTTGGGCTGCATTGTTTCATCAAATCTCCCAACAGTTGCATACTGCACCTCGCCATTGCCACTGAGCTGCCAGTTAATGAGATCATACATGGCCACAGGATCTCCATTGCCATCAAACTTAGTCTCCTCACCAAAGTCATTAATAAAGTGGACATGCTTTAAATAATTCAGAAGCTTCATATGTATGAGTGATTGGATGAGACATAGAAAGTGAAAAGGAGAAAAATAAAAGTAAAATATTATATGGGAACAGTTGTAACATTTAATTTTATTATCTAATCTAGAGAACGTTAAATTTTAAGTCACAAAGTTTACAGATATAATGGTGAAATGAAGGGATAAACTGTGAATTTTACATGCCATGGCAGTATGCTGCTGGTGTTGGGGCACAATCACCCAGTGAAAGGCCCTTTGCCTGGTTCACAGCAAAGCACTGAATCCAGAGCATGAGCAATAGCGTACACTGCCTTATAAACATTATAGGAGATTCTGAGCTGAGATGCATCTGAGTAGATGTTACCTGTTTTGGCTAGTATTTCCGAGCCATTACAGGGGAGTCTATAAGAGGAGCCCTTATTGCTTGTACCTAGAGAACACTTAAACATCTCCTCCCAGAACTGCAGAACAAATGGGTTCCGTGGGTATTTGGAGCCGTAGCAGGAAAGGCTCCAGGCCAGGGATATCAGCCCTGCGTATGGCATAGCCCATAGAGCCCTGCAGGATGGAATAGAATTCAGGAGTGGAGAGGACAGCTGCTGTTATCCAGGCCTCACTGGCCAACCATTGAATATCCGTGAGGTTTTGCCGAAGGGCTTCCCAGAAGAGAGCTCTAAATCTTGCTCTAAAGCAAAAACCAGCACCACACGGGTTCCTGATTAACGGATCCTCTGTACAATCCTGGAAATCTCTGTTTGGTCATGTTTTTTTGGGATAATTTCATAAAAAGCAATACAGGCACCTAGTTTGGTCACCTCATCATTAAAAATTTGAGCACCACCACGGCCATAAGCATCATCCCTTGCGAATGTGCCTACTCAGCTCCAACCAAAGTGTCGCACCAGCTGTGCAAGCACATTCACTTGGAAAAAGTCACTAGGCATAGTCCTTAGAAATGCAGGAAACTCTAATTTATTACTGAGACATGCACAGCTGGAGAAATAGCTTACCTAGGGAGAGGGGAAGAGAGGAGAGAGCATAGCGTATATGACTCAAAAACATGAATGCACCTCCACAGGCACATAATAAATTCACAACTCACCTGTGGAACTTGAAATGGGATAATGTCGATCCTCCATCACCAATGACAACAGGCATCCTGCCTCGGCACTCTGAAATGCCTGTGCCGTCTTTATTCCCATTCATCAGGGCCAAGGCTGTGCGGAGGGCATGGAAATGGGTACTGCATGAATCATAAATCTTATAACCCATAGTTAAGTTGGCTAGTAGTTGTCTGTCTCTGTTGATCTCCTCTATGGCAAAAATCATGGTCTGCATCCATCTAAAGTTTCGGAAATTAAACCTTTTTGGGACAAAATAAATTAAATAATCACAAAATATATTTGTTTTAATGTTCAACACATTTCTGCAGTGAATGGTTAGGGTTAGGTACTGTTCAAAGTGCTTAGCAATATATTTAACTAAGAAAGAGAATTACTGTCTAAAATTTCATTAAGAAGCATAGAAGCAAAAAGAAAACACCATACAATTTCAAAGTCTCAATCATAAACACAGCATTGCAATATTTTGTGATAAGACTCTATTGAAATATTGACCCTGAGCACTGTGTTGGATGTGGCTCTGCAGTAAAAGATGAGGGAGATTTCAGTACAGTGTCATGCAGAGAGAAGAGGGCACCGATCATGATGTCTCCTTCTTTGATCAGCACAGGCAGATCTGAGGTGCTGCGGATGAGTCGACAGTTCTGAAGGAGCTGTGAAGAGATCAAAGTGTTGAGCAGCAATGTCAAACACACATACACATTCTGAAATGCCATCCTTTCTCTGTAGACTTCACTGCTTTAACCAAACTATACACCACTTTAAAACGTCATTGCACACACGGACAGATTTCCAAAATGATATGATGACAGTATTCAATATTTACAGATACATGAACACACATTATAGCTCACTCTTGCTAACAGTGCGCACAAGAATCACCTAAGCCCACCTTTATACTGAACTCTGAAGCAACCGCAGATAAACTTACATTAACCATACACATTCCCTAAGGGAACTACTCAATGGAAAGAAAAGCTCTCTCAGAACAATAGACCCATTAGTTTTGCACAGACTTTCATATGTATATATTGTGGCGGGAGGAGCAAACGACGGACACAGTGGGTGTGGCGTCAGGCCTCGGAGAGGCTTTTATTCAAAAGAAATCTCAAAATAAAAGTGCAAGGGGGAAAAGTGTCCAAAATAACGGGGGATCTGGTGTCCTCGACGTGCTCCGGGGTTTGTGAAGGAGGGGCAGTGTTCAGATAGGAAGGAAGGGTCCAGGTAAGGGGCGGAGTCCGGCGGCCGCTCGCGCTCCCCAATATGGTCCGGGGCGCGAGGGAGCGGCGGCTTCTTCTACCTCCGCAACGTCCTCTTTTTCTCGGAACTGCAAGCGGAGATGGGTGGCCCGGCATCCTGGCCCGTCAGCCACGTAACAGGTGCGGTCCCCTCCGGATCACGGGTTCGGCGGCTCGCGGCTCTGGCGGCGCGGGGTTCCCTCTACGCACCCTTCCTGGACCCACGAGGACACAAGCGTGCATGCATGGGGAAGAGACCGGTCTCCCGAGGAGAGGCGCGCTCGGCATTTAAACAGCGGCGGTGATGAGGCCCTATTCGATTCAGGTGTGCCTCATCACACGCCGCCAAACCGGGCTGATTTCAGCGCACCTCCTCTCTCACACACCCACTCCCGTCGGGAGCCTGGTGAAGGGCGGCGAATAAGTGACGGGGTGGTGATGATTTTAAGGGGGGAGGCAGCCAACTCGTCACATTATAAATACAAACAAATACACACTTAACCAGAATAGAAACAATGCGAAAGAAATGTTCGTTGTTATTATTATTATTATTATTATTATTATTATTATTTTCCTGCAAGATTAAGTGGCTAGTAAACTAATTAATTAATCTCATAAATCTGTTATTGCTTTGGAATGTTATTGCTTTCCTACTACTTGTTTCACTTCTATTTCAGTTTTTATAACCATTTCTTACTATGTGTTAGTAAGTTGTTGTTGCTGTTTTTAAAACAAGTATGTTTGGCTCAGTGTTGATGTCTGTATTGGTTGTTTATTAAGTTTTAGTTTTATTTAATTTTAGTACTTCATGCTACATGGAAATTAAATAATATATATATTGAATTTATTTTTATATGTATGTATATGTGTGTGGCTGTACATACACGTTTTTTTTTTTGTTTTTTTTTTGTGTTTGGCTTAGTGTTAGCCTATGTTAGAAGCATTATTATACTCATACCTTTTGTTTTAATATTTTTAATTGTTTTTAGCTTTACTTTTTTGTTTTCATTTAAATGTTTAGTTTTTGAAATGTTGTATGCATTTGTCATTTTTATTTAATTTCTTTATTTTCTTAAATGTGTGTTTATATAGTATTTACAGAGTTTTGACTTTTAGTTTGTTACTTTTTCTTATTTGTAAGTCGCTTTGGATAAAAGCGTCTGCTAAATGACTAAAAGTAAAGTAAAGTAAAGTAAAGGAATGAAAAAGACCAAATTACAGAATAGGCAATAGGCAATAAGTAATAGCACAACATCATGTTACAAAACATAATAATTGTCACAATAACTGCCACAAGCTATGTTTAAATACCTACACACAGAGAGAACTGGGGTATTCTAAATTATAGCTCCAGGCTATAGTTTTCATTGTCTTCACATTAATATTACCAGGAGACTGCTACTGCTGTATGCTAAGAGCACCCATGATGAGCTCTCCCAGTATTCAGTGTTAGATTACAGCACTTTGTATATAAGAGGTTATTGCAAAATGCTATGCATTTTTGGAGAGGGTTTTGTAAAAGTATTATTTTATATATTATCCAATTTATGTATATATATATATATATATATATATATACAGTGCCTTGCAGAAGTATTCAAACCCTTCATTTTTTTCACATTTTGTTATGTTGCAGCCTTATGTTAAACTGCATTAAATTACTTTTTTATACGTCGCGTATACTGTAACTTGCTCAAAAACACTCGCTTGCTTCCGCGACTGGGCCCATAATCTGTTGAGCTAGAGTGCGCAGTTCACCATCGATCAATTACAAAAACAAAAGCAAAACGTTGCTCAGGGTTTATTCACCTCTTCGACATGCTCTTTTTTTCAGCATAAACTTTTCACAACTAATCCGCATCAGCTCTAGTACAACGTAGAGACGTAAAACACGTAACAACATACGTCATCACTCCCGTACCATAATACCTTCAAATAAAACAATAGGTAATTTTGGCTGATACCGTAATGCAATATATAAGAGTTCAATACTTAACAGCTACACAAGTATCTACTTTATATAGGTGTTTAGGGATAGGCCTACTTATCAACACAATCCAAGCACACCTCATAGGATTTCTATGGTAAGTAATATCTCTTATGGATCTAAAACCTATAATAAATTCCTATATGAACAACAAATGGCAAACAGAGATTTATACACCATGAACAAACTCAAAGAAATCAGTTTAATGTTGAGAGAAGAATCATACTTCCAAATCAATGGGACCAGATTGTTTATACCATTGCAGGATAGGCCATTCAAGGATGATCCACATGTTTTTAACATTAGTAGAATATCCACCAACATGTTCTGTTGTGCTATTAGAATTATGTTGTCTGATAACGTTTTCTAAGTGTATATGGTGGCATAATAAAACTTGCTCACTGTCTTGTAAGACTGTAAGGTGAAAAATAAGGAGCAATATAAAGACTCTTTTGAAGTAACAACAATTTTTTCTCCGTAAAAAAAGGTATGTCGACAACAAAAAGTGTTTCCAGAGTGCCACATGGAAGTGCATGACAGCCTACAACCAGATGGCAGTTTATGTAGAGAAGCTGATCCAATTAATGTAACACTGGAGTATGCTACTTGCACTTTACCTGTTATTTTTAAAACCTTTATCCGTGAAACATGTTTTATTAGGTTGTGCTTTGCGCAATAAAAATAATGACAGCTGGTCTCATTGTGCCTTAGCGTGCTATCACAAACAGACAAATTCAAGCGGTTGACTTCACGTTGCTTTCATATGCAATTTTTAACTACCACATTCCTATTTACAATCATTCTGGAAGCATGTGAAGGCAGAATCAGTGAAAACAGGCATAGCTTTAGCAACATTATCCTTACAGAGTACCAAGAAGCTCTTTCAGAAAGGCAATTTGGAAAACAAATGCATGATACTTACTTTGTCTGGAGCCGACGTTCACGCACAAAGCTTTGGTATTGATCCCTAAACATATAGGAGACTTTAGCGATATTTTCTGGGATATTTAACTTCGAAAATGATATTTAACCACAGTGTCCTCAGCAGCTCAGATGGAGGGAGTCTATGGAGACTCCTATGTTCATTGGTGCAACCCAAAACACAACACTTGTAATGCCTCTGACATTGTATATTTCCAGCAGCTAACATTACAGCAAAAAAACAGTAATGGCGGACCGCTGCTTCTCACACAGGCCTGTGTCTATGTTAATAGGGCAGAGGTCATCACAAATGGTTGGGACTTTTTCTTTTCAGTGACGTGTAAAGAGGGAGAATCTGAAACCGCTCGTTTGGAGAGACGGTTTATAATTTATTGGGATTATAAAAAAACAAAAAACAAAAATGAGTGGGTGGATTTGTACAATTTTAGGCTGGTTGTTTTCACACATTGCAGCCACACAATTGTGTTCAAACACCTTATAAAAGTGATTTTTGCATAATAGCTCCCCTTTAAAACAAACCTAAAAGTCTGCACTTCAATCACATCTTGATTGTTTTATTCAAATCCATTGTAGTGGTGTATAAAGGCAAAAGCATGAAACTCAGTCAGTGTCCGAATACTTCTGGACCTAGTATTCAAAAGTATTCAAACCCCTTCATTTTTTTTCACATTTTGTTATGTTGCAGCCTTATGTTAAACTGCATTAAATTACTTTTTTTCCACATCAATCTATATTCCATACACCACAATGTCAAAATAAAAACAGAACTGTCACAACTTTGTAAATTTATAAAAAATAAAAAATCTGAAATAAGTATGTTGCATAAGTATTCAAACCCTTAACTCAATACTTAGCTGAAGCACCTTTATAGCCTCAAGTCTTTTTTGTTTGATGCGGCAAGCTTTACTCATCAGCATTTGGCAATTATCTGCCATTCTTCACCTCACTTATTCACCTCTCAAGCTCTGTCGGGTTGGATGGGGGTAGACACATTTTCAGATTTCTACAGAAATATTTGATTGGGTTCAAGCCCAGGCTGTGGCTGGGCCACTCAAGGACATTCACAGAGTTGTCTATAAGCCACTCTTGCTGTGTGCTTAG
>JAFVLL020000013.1:0-35103 GCA_021397915.2 Tor tambroides
GTTATATTGTAATAACATTTTGCAAGATTACTGTTTTTCTTCTGTATTTTTGATCAAATTAATGCAGGCTTGATGAGCAGAAGAGACTTCTTTCAAAAACATTACAAATAGTAATGTTTCCAAACTTTTGACCTGTACTGTATGTATGTGTATGTATATATATATATATATATATATTTTTTTTTTAAATATTTACATGTCTATATTTATATTAATATAATTGATATTATATATAAATATTTTAAATGTATAAACAACATTTTTCTAAAATATATATATATGCATGTGTGTGTATTTATATATACACATATGCATACACATATATTATGTAAACAAACTTTTATTTTGGATGCGATTAATCGTGATTAATCGTTTAACAGCATTTAAATTTATATTCAAGGAATACTGAAAGTATGATTTCCCCAAAAAATAGCAAGCAGCACAACTGTTTTCAACACTGACAATAAGAAGAAATGTGTCTTGAGCACCAAATCAGTATATTAGAAAGATTTCTGAAGGATCATGTAACTCTGAAGTCTGTAATAATGGCTGCTGAAAATGCAACTTTGCATCACAGGAATAAACTACATTTTAAAATAATGTATTAAAAAAAAAAAAAAAAAAAAAAAAAAAAAAAAAAAAAAAAAGGAAAACAGTTCATTAATATTGTAATATTTCACCATAGTACTATTTTACTCTTTTGATAAAAGAAATGCAGCTTTGGTAAGCATAAGAGACTTCTTTCAAAAACGTAAAAAAAAACACGGTACGATAGTATGCAAATAAAAAAAATATAATAAAATAATACTAGCAAAACTGCATCCTTAATTAATGGAATTAAGCAAAAATTTTGTCAAGTTTTGTGACATAAACAAGTATTCCAACATTTCAGTCACAATTAATCTGATTTCTATCATTTGAATCAAACAGTGCAGTAGATGGATTAAATCTCACCATCTCGTATCGTGCTCGTGAACGTGCACTCTGGAAGCGTGCAAACTCGCGGCGGTCATGGATGGTGATGACCAGTTTCCAGAGGGCTAGCAGCACGATGCCCATCAACAAGATGCTGCCAACAACTGCCAAGAGCACCGTCATGGCATTTGGGGCAACAGCACATTCTGTAAACACACAAAATACATAAATGCAGAGCCATAATGTATGATATGATGTACTTTCCCATTTAAAACAATGCTTGTATGAGAATTGACAATAAAAACAAAAAAAACTTCTTTTACTTTGATCAAATGACTTGCTTAACATGATTCTGAAATGGCGTTCTTAAGGGAGTAGTTGTGAAGTGCTAAACACTGACCTGGCTCTTTAAGAGCGGTGAGGACCGACTGGCCATTGGCATGTTCAGAGTAGGTGAACTTCATCACACAGTCATTCTCGGTCTTATACACGCACTGAACAGTGTTAGAATCATCAGTTTCTGAAACAGATAGAGACGAGTTAAGTAAAAGAGGAGTTTAGTTTAATAAAACAGCTGTCCAAACTGTGTCTGAGGCAATAAAATGAGAAAGACACGTCGAGCCAACAGCATAAACACTGAAACTATTGTTGGACTAGACCTTGCATTCCTCAACAAGGACCCAGACTGATCAAGAATGTTTAAATGTTATCATAATTAAAATCCCCAAAAGACTAGGAAGTCTCTCCCTTCCTAACGGTCATTTAACTACGGAGCCTCTTTCTCTAAAAGAGCTAGATGTTTCCGGTATGCACATGTGGAGTCCATTAAGGAAGTCAGCTGACTGAAACGGCAGAGAAATGTTGCGAAACATCAAATCCATGATGCCTTCTTTACAATTAGAGGTGACAAGAAAAGGCCTTAAAGAGTTCACAAGCAACCTGAATGTTTCACTACAGCATTTCAGCGAATAAGTCCAGCTTCATATTGCTCAACAATAAACATTCATTCATGCATTCCTAGACACATGTAAAAAAAATTCCTCCAGCAATAAAACCTGTTATAAATACCCTGCAGAAGGTCTCATAAACTTTATTCATAGCTTTCGGAGTCTAATAAAACCTTCATAATTATAAATAAATAAAATAAGAAATATACAGAAACATAATAAAACAAATAAAAAGATCTATATACACACACAACAACAAGAAAATGTTTTCCAAATTGCTAAATGAATCTGAGCATTTGACATGTTAGTGGTTTGTATTAACAGCAGGGTTTTAGAGGAAGAGCAGTAAACACATGCTTTCACAGTGGGACACAGAACAGCGAGTATTGCTGAGACGTCCAGACTCACATTCTCTAGATAATAACATAAACAGAGCTGGCCATGATACGCCACAAACTGTGCTTCACCCTGCTGCGGGGTAACACAATCACGACCTGGAAGCACAAACTGTGGCACTCGACCAACAGACTGATCTCTGAACTGAGCTCCTGATCACTGATGGGTTCAACTTTTCTCTTTGACTGAACTTAAGGAAGATGTATGTTAAGCAACCATAATTGTGTAAAGTTTTAGCATGCTTTGAGTTTTCTCAAATGAGTCAATACAAGTACTATACACACACTGAATGGTTAATTGATAGCAGAGCACAAACATACAAACAAACAAATTTTTAAATATTGATCTTTGGCTTAAACAAACCACATATGTATTTGTATCAGAGGAAGAAGTGTGTTTGTGCAGGGTGGAGAGATGAAGTGATAGAGAAGCCGCCCCAAAACATCACTCAGTGGGTCAAGTGTGCACTCACTGAGTGTTTCCACGGTGATGATCTCATCCTTGCACATGCGCTGGCAGGTCTGGTTATCGGCCAGTCTCCCCGTGTTAAAGAGACGGCACTCGATGCATTCCCTGAGGAGAAACATTCAGAAAAGACTGACAAGGTTGAATCTAAACAAGAGTCATTGACAAAGGAAAGCTATCTCAGACTCTGCCAGTCAGCTCTGAGGGGTCTAATGGAGACCATATGTTGGTGTATGTAGTGTAAATAAGAGCTCTACTGACATCATCTTGTGGTATGCTACCTTGTGCCACAGAAATATTTTCGACTTGTCCTTCAACAACAAAAACAAACAGAAAGACTGCAGAGGAAGTAACATTAAATTTCATCGTTATCAGAGTATAAAACAGTGTTTAAACATTATACATGTTAACATGGGACTAGTACAAAAATGTTTATAATTGTTTCTTCTCGCTTTCTAGAGAACTAAGCAAATCTTGGTGTTATGTACACTTACTGTTCAAAAGTTTGGGGTTGGTAAGATTTTTGTTGTTTTATGTTTTTGAAACAAGTAACTCGTGCACATTTGATGAAAAACTAAAAACAGTCATACTGTGAAATACTGTTACAATTATATTTTTATATATTATAAAATATCATTTATTTCTATGATGGCAAAGCTGAATTTTCAGCATCATTACTCCAGTCTTCAGTGTCCCATGATCCTTCAGGAATCATTGTAATATATTTGGTGTTTAAGAAACATTTCTTATTATTATCAATGTTAAAACCAGTTGTCCTGCTTAATATTTTTGGTGGAAATCATTATACTTCTTTGCAGGATTCTTTGATGAATAAAGTTTGAAATAAATGCTAAACTTTTGATAGCGTCATAAATATCTCTACTGTCAATTTTAATCATTTAATCATAATAAATCTTTGCTGAATAAAAGTATTTTCTTAAAAAAAAAGTAAGTAAATCTTACTGGCCCCAAACTTTTGAATGGTAGTGTAGATATTATCAAAGTCCTGCAGTCCTTCACTGGAATGCCACTAGTATGTGGCAAATAAATTGTAGGGCTGCCCTTAACTAAAACGTTTTCTGGTCGACTAGTAGTCGTTCATTTTAAGCATTACTCGACTTATTAGTCGCATATTTATTAATAACCCATTTAAATCATAATAATGAGCCTTTAATTGACTACATTGCCTAAAAAGCGCTCAAGTGCAAGAATAAAGCTTGCCACAGCACACCGGCAGAAGTAATAATTATGAATGTGTCACGGAAAAACAGTAAGGAGGCTGCATTAACATTTTAATAATTTATTGATAAACTAGTGCTTTTTTTGTTTTCGGTTTAAGAGATGAAGTTGGTGACACAAACTCATCTCAGCAGTAGTGATGCGCATGTTTGCATGTTTCATATGGATTACATAATCTGAGAATATTTGTTTTCCATTTGAATTGGTTCATTTGAAAGCAGACATTTTCACTCTCTATAGATATATTTTTCATGTCTGTAAGGCAAAGATATACACGGAGTTTCACGCTCAAGTTCACAGAGACTGAGACGGCAGAAAGCGCATACTGTTTTCTTTCATTATTTTACAAAAGCACAATATTTTGTTGTTATTGTGAGTGCACACAAATAAACAGTCTTTACAGATTCTGTAAAGATGTATTACTCTTATCTGTATGACCAAAAAACGGAGTATTTTAAGAGCAAGTGAACGCACTGACGCCTCCATCGGTCCTGCAGTGAGCGCTACTGTTCAGCTTCCACACTCTGCATGACCTCACCACTTCCTGTGGATTGTTTTTTTTTCTGTGGGTAAGCGACTAATAAAATTTTGGTCAACCAAGCCTCTTCTCGTCAACTAATGGTTAGGCGACTATTAGGGGGCAGCCCTAATAAATTTTATGAAAAGGAAGTGCCAATTTAAAGTAAAAATAAGGTTGAACTGCTGCAAATGTGAGAAACTGTATGCTATCGGATAGTAAAATTCCCATACGCATTTATTTACAATAACGTATACACTTTTAAAGAAAGACCTCACATTAGAAATCGAGTTAGCTTTAGTTAAGTTAGTTTCAGCATCCTAGGTCTCATACCTCTTTGTTCCACAAGCATCTGGACAGGTGGGACATTTTTCGCATGTGTCCCCAAATGCCCCTGGCTCAGTGCACTGGCACCGCCCACACACACAGCTGCCCCGCCCGCTACAGATCTTGCCATCGTTCGACACACAGGAAGCGGTCTCTGTAGAGCAATTACAGTTGTCTCCAATATAACCAGCGTGGCATTTACACTCACCGCAGTGGCATTCGCCGTGGCCTGGAAAACAGGGAAAGAGAGATTTGGAATAAACCTTACATAACTTGTAACACTGTAACCTCTTATTTTATGTCAAAAGGCTGGTATGTGCAACAATCTTGCACTAACAAATGTGGTTAACTCACTGGAGTGGACAAGAGGCATGAACACAAAGACCTCTCAGAAAAACAGAATACTGTACTGCACACAGTGAGAGTGAAAGCTTGCATATAACTAACATTTACTGACATGAATGGAAACAAAAGCGTTACACATTTCTCTGTCATAACACAAAGATGGCTGCTGTCTACTTCTCCCACATTCTCTGAAGTCTCTCTGTCCATGGCTGTGCACATTCCTCTGGACTGATTACATGCAGATCTCCTCATTCCAACACCAAGGATTCTTGGCTTTTGTCTCCATCACAGAGTGGGAGCAGAACTCTTTTTGTGTTTTGCAACAAATGTGCCAACGTGTTAAAAGTCACTGCATGAATGACCCAAGGGAAAGTTAATATTTTGATGTAGTGCTGTATGTGCGGAAATGTAAAGGGTCTTGAGGCCAAAATGATAAACAAGACACGCTTTCATGGCAAAACAGCTGTGAATAGATTGAAAGCAGCGGTGAACACTCGGTGTGCCATCAGCTGCTGCTGCAGCCTCACACCAATGATTGCACAAGAACTAGAAAATGTTGGAAAAATTGAGCACACATGCTCCAAAGATGCAGTTTTGTGCTTGTGTAGTCCAGAGAGGCCACATTAGCTTGTAGGAATTCTAATATGAGTTCTGCTTTAAATGTGATTGTTCACCCATAAATAAATATTCTGCCATTTACTTTCATTTACCCTCAAGTCCTTGCATTATTGTTTTTTTCTTTATGTAGGAAGCAGAAATTTTAGAAGACCTTTGAAGAAAGTTGCAGAAAAGTTGTAGAATTGTAGAAAGACCTTCATGCAGCTCTTTATACATTTCATAGTGAGCCGAGGGTGTCAAATTAAGTGAATTCTACTCACGTGCTGTTTTATGAATTCTTTAATATGACACTTTTGTTTTATGAGGAAAAATAACAGAATAGATGTTTGGAATAATATGGGGGCGAGTAACGTTTCTGGTCTGTAAGATTTTTTGGTAACACTTTATTTTAAGGTGTCCATAATACAGAGTAATTACCTACTTAAGTACTTGGTAGTAGCCATTGTACTTACATTTAACAAAATATACTTACCATGTAACTAAGTTATGGAAAAGCCTGTACTTACAGTTTGTAATTATATACATGTAATAGGCAGCTACTGTTACACATGTAACAGACCGAGTCTGTTACACAGCAACTTATGTAACCAAAAGATTGTTACATGTGCTGCAGACATTATACAATGTAATTATAAATGTAAGTACACAGGCATACACTACTTAAAGTTTATCAAGATTGTACTTAAGCGTACTTCATGTGTATCTATACTGTACACCTTATCCAGCTGTACCTTAGTTTGATTTAACCCACCAGTACACAGCTTAAATACATGTAATACCTTTCTAATTACATTAAAATTACAGAATATTACACAGGCATAAGCTACTTAAAGTGCATCAAGATTGTACTTAAGTGTACTAGTAGCGGTGTAACAGACTCGGTCTGTTACATGTGTAACAGTAGCTGCCTATTACATCTACATAATTACAAACTGTAAGTACAGGCTGTTCCATAACTTAGTTACATAAGTACATTTTGTTTCATGTAAGTACAACGGCTACTACTAAGTACTTAATTAGGTAATTACTCTGTATTATGACACCTTAAAATAAAGTGTTACCGATTTTATTTATTATTGAAAATGAAGGCTGATCTTTTGACATTTCTAAATCAAACACTGGGGAGAAAAAAAAAAAAAATCAATCCACAAAAATATTAAGCACCACTGTTTTCAACATTGATAAGAAATATTTATTAAAGCAGCAAAAAAGCACATTAGAACGATTTCTGAAGGATCATGTGACACTTAAGAATGAATGTTTGATGCAACCTAATCTTGTGAGAAAAGGAAGAAATATTTATTAAAGCAGCAAAAAAGCACATTAGAACGATTTCTGAAGGATCATGTGACACTTAAGAATGAATGTTTGATGCAACCTAATCTTGTGAGAAAAGGAAGTTACTTGACTCTCAGGGATGATCAGATTTGACGCTGAGAGAACATGTACAGTGAGGGATGATGTGTTTGATGTACAGCACACACACACTTGTTTCACTATCCTTGTGGGGACTTCCATAGGCGTAATGGTTTTTCTACTGTACAGACCGTATATTCTATTGCCCTACACCTAAACCTACCCCTTACAGGAAACTTTCTGCATTTTTACATTTTCAAAAAACTTCAAAAGAAAAAAACCCCCCTCAATTTAGGTCCCCACCATGACACAAGTCCCCATGAGTCTGTGTGTATTCAGGTTTAAGTCCCCACTGGAATATAAAAACAGGCACACACACACACACACACACACACACACAAAGTGGTACTGAAACGGTCCAATGAGGCCATGCTGGTCAGCTCCCACACAATAAAGTTTTCATTTTGGTGCCACAGCAGAACTAATACAACCCAGGAATGTGTAACCACTGAATTCTTCTCTGACAACACACCAAATTCTCCTAAAAGATACAATGTACCTTATAAAAGTAAGCGGCTCCCCATTTATAATTAAGAGAAACAAAAAACATGTTCATTCAAAAAAAATTTTTTTTCTAAAAAAGACCTTTAATAAAAGTAAGAGTCCAAGTCTGTTAGGGTTATGAGAGGAAAGTAAGGAAGAGAAAATCCTCTGAGAGTTATATTAAATGTACCCCTCCTTAGGGTGTATTCTGTTTGAGACACTAAGCATGGTGTCCACTTCCTTCACTGAACACCTTTACTGAATGAATGAACTTCTGAACGTATCTGGTATGAACAAGGACACGTTGTGGCGTGTTTTCCACGCCTGTTTTCTTAATCCCTTTTTAAAGCTGTGTGTACTGTATGTGTGACGGTACTGCTACTCAAATATAACAGCATCCACAGGCTTCACGTTCAATGTTTTTACCACAGACATTCAGAACTAACAGTCTTGATATTTTAGTTTAACACATTAAATCTAAAGCCATCATCTGAACGCAAATAAAATAAAAAATAAAAAGCTAGAGAATCAATGCAGACCTGCTCTCCAAGCATTTCTGAATCCAGTCTTTTATTTAGGTCACTGAGCAAATGTGCTGTTGCCATGCCAGAAAGGCAGATCCATGTTTGAAAGCCTCTGGGAACGAGCCTCAGCCCATTTCTACCACATCCACAGTCAAACTAGACAAATTCACACATGAGCGAGTCCAAAGCCACGCAAGCGCTGAAATATGTCAATTACTGTCGACCTCAAGTATCAGGTTTATTTAAGGGTGTAAAGTTTCACAGTCAACACAGAGTCTGTGTCTGTAAACTGCAGTGTTTGAGTAGCTACTGCGGTGAAGGGCATAGTCATCTTTATGTGATGAAAATGTCATTTTTCCTGCCTTAAAAAAATATTAAAAAGCAATAGATTGTGCTTAACTTGACAGATATATTTAAAAGAAAATATGTAGTTTTGTAATCTGTCATGAATTACAATGCCCCAGTCATGAAATCGGACTGATAGCATGATCATACATCAAACTAAAGCGGAAAGGAAAGTTTAATAAATTCACAAACAAAAAAACCCCCCCTGAGCTTTCCAATGACTACCAACGGCTGAAAATGACCAGTTAAAAATATCTGCATTTTTGAGTACCTGTTTGTTCTAGTTCCTTATATCAACAACATATTGCCAATATTGTTATCGTTAACCAAAACTAAAGCTAATAATAAAATTATTTCTATAAATAAATTTTGGTAATTTCAATAAAGCTCAAATGAAAATAAAATATACATTACATGAAAAACTTGCACGAAAATTAGAAGTTCTGCCTTGGCTACTAACTGAACAATATGTTCAAGTAGTAAAAAACAAAAACCTGAATTTATTATATTAATGTAAATATATTAAACAGAAATCTTAAAAACAAAAACTAATAAAAATGTTAAAAGCACATGAAATTACTAAAACTTAAACTACAATTAAAATGAACTGAAATTACACAAGCTAATTGAGAGAATTCATAAACACTATAATAGTATATAATACTGCATGTTATACTGAAAAAATCCTGTGAAAGAAAGGAAAACAAGGATTTTCATCATTCTCCACTAAAAGTACACCAATTAAAGATTAAAATGTAGGACATTTACCATACAATAGCATATTTTGTTTCTTAAAATTATTATGTAATTACATCTCTTTGAAGCTGAACATATTTGAATGTTATTCAACAAGCTATATATTCCAGACCTGAAGAAACCATTTGTCAATTACTGTACTGAACTTCTATTGGTTGACTGATATGCTAACCCTGACCTGTCCTTCCTGTTATAAAGACCTTTTTAGCTACTGCAGTCCCACAGGAAGTGTAGATCCTGCTGCAGAAGCAACAGGAAGGACATTCCTCTTTATATATTGTAACACTTCAGGCTGAGCACTTCATTTCGTTCCATTCAAACACTTTAAAATTAAATGCTTGAGCTATTCTAGTGAAACATCACACTCCCCTCAGTTCACAGTGAAGAGTCACTGAACTTAATGAACCATGATGCATCTGTCTGCTGACACCAGAGGGAGATACAATTACAGTAAGGAGACTATGAAAGCTCATGGGGTCAATATGAAGTGGACATTAAATTCCTTATTACACATATATGCCACATATGTTTTTAGCAGTTCAGAATGGACAGCTAGAGGAGAAAACTTCAAAAACTTTGGGTAGGTGAAAGTGTAAAAGCAAAGCATTTATTGAAAAAAAAAAAAATCTTTAGTAAAAATGTAAAAGTCTTAAGTCACTCAATTTAAGGTGTTCTTGAAAATAAAGGTATATATATATATTATGCATGCATAACGCAGTTTGCAGAAGCAAACAGACTTGCAGACTGACTTCGGATCAGAGTTATAAAACATGACGTGATCATGGCTTGTGGTTTCTCTGTCTTTCTTGTGGTGGTAAACTTGAAATAGATCCTCCTTTGAATCTGAAAAACACTCAGCAAGGCCTGTAATCACTGGGGTGCAGTGAGAGCACAGGGTGTGCAACCTCTGCCACGTTCTAGTTCCACCCAGTGAGGAACCACCAGCACAACATGGTTCTGCTCCAGGGGCATCTCACTTCCCCATCTGGAGCTGTGAGAGTAAGCGGTTTACAGAAATGCTGATCAAACAGTAAGCAAGCGACTTAATATCTCAGCAGTCTACATTTACAAAAACGTGCCACCACAGACTCTATGGTCATTCTTCCTTCCCTACGAAAGAAGAAACAAACAAGTGTGGATGACGCAGAAGAAAGCAGTCTGCGTGCATGTAATTCAACTCCACATTCAGTGGAACGTTTAAGGCACTATAAAAAACTTATTTTGATGGAAAATCATTCATAGGGAGCAGTAAGCAGACAAACATAGAACCAAAAGTGTCGAAAGGAGAATTAAAAGCAAAATTAGACTCATACTGACTGTGATGTAGCGTTTAAGTCCTTTCCAAGGAGTTCTAGTATACATGTGACATGGACCACAGAGACACAACATTATCCATCTGCAGGCACAGTCATAGTTGATGCTGCTCCTGGGAAACAGGCTAAAGGGGTTAACTTTATAGGAGTCATCCAGTTTTCACAGACCTCTAATCAAGCACTGATCTGATAAAATGTGCTAAATACAAAAATAACACAGCAACGTTTCCCACTTGTTGTTTCAGGCACCAAATGACCACTTTGTAGTCCTCTGTTCTAGGCCATTACTAGGAGAAATATACACTATCGTTTAAAAATTTGGGGTCAGTAATTTTATTTTTCATGTTTTTGAACAAAGCCTCTTATGCTTACCAAGGCTGCACTTATTTGATCAAAACTACTGTAAAAACAGTAATACTGTTAAATCATTATAACAATTTAAAATGACCGTTTTATGCTTTAACATGCCATTTACTACTGTGACATTATAAATGTCTTTACTGTCACTTTTGATCAATTTAATGCTTTCCTGCTGAATAAAAGTAATGGACCCTTTTCACAAGAGTGTGAAGATGCATTCACAGTCATCAGCATCGTTAATCCTCAATTTTTTTTTAATTTTTTTTACACTTTTCATACATTTTTAAAACAAAACGTATGTATAACACTTTACTTTGTATTATATAATCTTTGTATCATATTACAAAAAAACTATTTAACGCTAATGCGAGAGTGTTTATAATCGCGTCTATGGGAGGGATGTTAAATTTGACATCGTTCTCTCTTTTGACTGCAGTTATAAGCCTCTCAATTTTTCCCCATTTTTTGAAAGTCGTGAAAACACTATTGTGGAGTTTTTCCCTTATGCTATTTGAGCAAATGGGAATGCAAAAAATATACAGGTGCATCTCAAAAAAATTTGAACATTGCGAAAAAGTGCGAAAGTTTTTTTTGTAACATTTCAAAAAGTAAAACTTTCATAGATTCTAGATTTGTTACATGTAAAGTAAAACATTTCAAAAGTTTTTTTTATTTTAATTTGGATGATTAGAGCTTACAGCTCATGAAAGTCAAAAATCCAGTATCTCAAAATATTAGAATATTTACATTTGAGTTTCATTAAACGAACATTCGTATAAATTGCAGGTAACTCTTGTTCTTTGAAACCACAATAATGGGGAAGACTGCTGACTTGGCAATGGTCCAGAAGACAATCATTTACACCCTCCACAAAAGAGGGTAAGTCACAGAAGGTCATTACTGAAAGGGGTGGCTGTTCACAGAGTGCTGTATCAAAGCATATTAAAAGCAAAGTTGACTGGAAGGAAGAAATTGGGTAGGAAAAGGTGCACAAGCAACAGGGATGACCGCAAACTTGAGAATACTGTCAAGCAAAGCAGATTCAAACAATTGGGAGAGCTTCACAAGGAGTGGACTGAAGCTGGAGTTAGTGCATCAAGAGTCACTACGCTCAGACGTCTTCAGGAAAAAGGCTACCAAGCCACTTCTGAAACAGAAACAACGTCAGAAGCATCTTACCTGGGCTAAGGAGAAAAAGAGCTGGACTGTAGCTCAGTGATCCACAGTCCTCTTTTTAGATAAAAGTAAATTGATTTGGAAATCAAGGTCTGGAGTTTGGAGGAAGACTGGAGAGTTACAGAATACAAGCTGCTTGAAGTCCAGTGTGAAGTTTCCGAAGTCAGTGATGATTTGGGCCGCGACGTCTGCTGGTGTTGGTCCATTGTGTTTTATCAAGTCCAAAGTCAATGCAGCTGTCTACCAGGAGATTTTGGAGCACTTTATGCTCCAATCGGCTGACAAGCTTTATGGAGATGCTGATTTCCTTTTCCAGCAGGACTTTAGCACCTGTCCACAGTGTCAGCAAACCACTTGGAAGTGGTTTTGACAATGATATTACTGTGGTTGATTGACCAGCCAACATGCCTGACCTGAACCCCATATGGAATCTATGGGATATTTTCAAGAGAAAGATGAGAAACAGTCGATCCAACAATACAGACGAGTTGAAGGCTCAATAGTGCCTCAGCAGTGCCACAGGCTGATCGCTTCCATGCCACACCTCACTGATGCTGGAATTTGTACTAAAGGAGCCCCGACCAAGTATTGAGTGCATAAATTAACATACTTTAAAGAACTTGAACTTTTCTGTTTTGCAAATCCTTTTTTTTTTAGGAAATATTCTAATATTTTGTGATACTGGATTTTTGACTTTCATGAGCTGTAAACTCTAATCATCAAAATTAAAAAAAAAAAAAAAAAAAAAACTTTTGAAACGTTTCACTTTACATGTAATGAATATAAGAAATATATGATTGTTTCACTTTTGAAATAAGTTACAAAAAATAACAAATCTACTGGTATTCTAATTTTTTGAGATGCACCTGTATTTGTGGTACTTTCCCATTCGCTACTCTCGAAGTTGACCCAAATATGGCGACTTCCGCTGCTGAGAAACCTGGAAATGTGAAAAAGGTCTATTAAAAAAAGACTATTCCCAAACTTTTGAACAGTAGTGTACATATACTGACACTAATCTATTTCCATTTCAGCAGATGATATGATCAGATTTCACCACCCACAAAATAACAATACAGTAGTCAGTCCTAATAGTCATATATTTGAGAAACGAATCTAAACTGGTTTCAGTGCGAACAAAGCCATAGATTCTTGCTGTGCGTGAGTAACGGACCCTTATGGAAGCTGCCAACCAAGCTAACTGCTCCTTGCTTCATGTTTTTAAAATTACTTCCATTCCGCATTTCCACATTATGTACCCTTCTTTTTGGTCGACAAAACGCAAGAGCAATGTGTTGTCTGACTTTAATTTGTAGGAACAGTGTGACCTCTGTGTGTATAGCTTAAGAAGTACAACTCATTTGTCAATAGAGAAACGTGCAATGCAAGTATGTAGGCCAAGACACGGCAAGCTGCCTCTTGTAGTTGCGTCTCTTGAGTGGTGACGAAGTCTTGGCAGTAAAAAACAGAAGGTCTATAGATGCTTGACATGTGGTGTCTGTTCCCTTTACAAGATTCCTTAGCAACCAGGAAACCTCAATGTATTCCAAAGAGAATAAAATAAAGTTAAAAATAATCGTGAAATGACTCTCACATGTTCTCCACTTAATGAGGAGCACATCTGAACTCTTACAAAGCCTTTTGAGCAGATAAATTATATTTGAGATAATTGCAGTCAGAAGTTTTGACTCACGTGACTGCAGGGTAAATCATCTCATGCTCCAGAGACAATAACAATTACAGAGCAGGCATAAAAGATAAATACGGTTTTCTTCTGCTACACAGCCTTCTGACGCCTTTTAAATGAACAGGTAGGGTGAGGACAACAATGCACACGGTAATGCAGATTACCTTTAAAAACATGCACTATAGTTTGGGCCTGTGGTACATCTATTAGGTTTCTGGTTAGGAGCAAGCTCATGGGTTTCCCTGCATACTTTACTGCTGGTATGGTATGGTGTAAGGCTTACACTAATTACCATTTAATGAACTACAACATGTTTCTGCGGCTCTCCAGCATAAAAGTGGGAAGTGCAGGGGCAAAGAGCCAAAAACGTCATGTCTAGAACTCAGAGTATTTTAAGAATAAAACGCATATAAACAGTCTAAACGAGAAATGCATAACAGTTCTGTAGTTTGCCTAAATAAAAATGACTGACTAATCCCATGTTTCTAGTCTACTCTAGAAACTATTTGCTGTTTGTGTGCACAAGGATTGGCAGACTTTATCTTTTACCCTTTCTTGCCCTTCCCAATGGCAAAACTGGATGCAGAAGATATCTTTCTAGAGGAAGTTATATACATTCAAAACAGCTAAACAACTTTGTGCCAACATCAGGACATCAGTATTGTCCTGCTACTGTGTGCAAGACTATAAACAAAAGTCTAGTCCACCTTCGGAAATTATCATTTGGAAATCTGGCATGGAAAAATCGTTCTCTCGTTAGAAGGGCTAGTCCTGAATTTAGAGGTGCGGTAATCCCATTGTAGCAATATGATCACTTAAAGACAGATTTGAAAAGCAACTAAACAAGACCAAGATGAACAAGTTTGTTTGTGTTTTACCAGCCCTCGAGGAGACACAGAGTGACAGCTGAGATTTGTTTTTTTAGCACTGGCTGATTGCAGCGTGTACAGTGATGATACTGCAAGACTCTCTAATCTGACAGTAAACTGAAATACCACCCAGTTTCATACACTGAGGTCTAAAAGTCTTTTAAAAGTACTTTATTCATTTAAATCGGGAAAAGTCTGAATAGTCACTAATCATAATGCAATAAAATTTACATTCTATTACAACACACTAATGAAAATGTTACTATTTTTTTTTTCTATATTTTTCCATAATATAAGATAGTAAACATAATATAATATACAATATTATATTATATTGAAAAAAGTAACTTTTCACTGGTGTTCTCAGACTTTTGGACTCCACTGTAAAACAAGCTTTGCAAAGGTCAAAAACACATCCTCAGGGTACATATCAAAATACTTTCACCAAAAGCATCATGTTAGTGTCACTCAAGTATGAACCATTGCATCAAATCATGCAGTGACATGCAGAAACCATCTTCATAAATCCATAAAACCTTCTGTTTAACAGCCGTCTCGACCTCTGATCTGCCCAAAGGGCGATGCTTTTTTTTTTTCTTTTTTTTTTTTAAGCAATTTTTATCTTATACCCTACTTTCTAATAAAATACCTACTAGCTGAAATTTAGGGTGTGGATGTGCATGTAACATCCATTCATGGGGCATAATATTTCAAAGGGTGAATATGAATACCTGCAAACCTCCGATCACAAGCAGCTTTTGACATTCTATTCTTTTGAAACGTTTCGTGTAAAAGGCTTGGCATTTGAAAGCATGACAGAAAAGTCAGTCAGAAGTGAGGCAGGAATCATGGGAGATACTTTATTTGTTTAGCATGCTGATCCAGGTCCCTGAGGCTCTGACAGGATCCACTTTCCATCCGGACTAGGTTTGTTCAACTGAGCTTTTCATTTTGCTGGTGCATTTAGGGATGTTTTTCAGATAGTCAATACCCAGCAAACTCCAGTGTTTGTTTAAATGCCTCCGTTGAACTCAGTAGACTCATTTGCTTGCAAACTGAAAACAATATTGTCATAACCATAATAATAATAAAAAAGTTTGTGCATTTTTATCAACAATGTTACTAGATACTGAAAGATACTGAAGATCCCCATAGACATGAAAATGTATCTTTCTGCCTCAAACTGTTATTCTGCCAGCAAGTGCACTCTTATCGCAAATCAATAGACTAAGGAGTAAGCAATGAATCCGATTCCAAAGTCCCATTTTGCTTATGGTTCTTGACAGCTCTATTACTCAACACGTGACCACACTGCTGTCATAAATTGTCCCGCCAGGCACAACGTAACAAGCGCTCCACACCACAAACGAAAACAGATATGAAGGGTTTATATCCAATCATCCATTACACGCCAGACTTTCCTGTATTTTTGATGATGGTAAAGCAGTGAAGGCCTTGTCTGTTTGTTTGCTTCTGAGGTCATTGTGCTGCCAGGTGCTGATGTCATTTACTGTGGTAAAGAGGATGCAGGGGTGTGGAAAAAAATGTGTCAATGGTCTGTGTACAGTTACAGAGATGAGTTGGTGGAATGTTCGCCAAACGTTAAATGGAACCACATTACATCCCAATTACGGCTTATGTTTGGTATTCAACATACGACATCTCATCTGCTCCATGTGTGTAATGCTAACATAAGCTAACATCTGAAAGTATCTGAAAAACAGCTACAAAACCAACCAGGTGTCTAACTGTTTTTGAATAAAAACAACATATGCCCACAACAACAAACATCACTCCTGATATGTTTTACAAGTTGATGACAACAGTTTAAAAACCCTTGTTGTATGATTGCATACTGCACGGGGTCAAGTGCACAACATTTGATATTTTTTTGTGTTTATACACACACAACGGTTCAAAGTTTTGAGGTCAGTAAGATTTTTAAAGTGTCTTATGCTCAAAGTTGCATTTATTTGATCAAAAAAACACTAATCTTGTGAAATGTTATGACAATTTAACAATTGAAATTTATTTCTGTGATGGCAAAGGTGAATCTCAGCAGTCATTACTCCAGTCGTCAGTGTCACATGATCCTTCAGAAACCAATGTAATATGCTGATTTGGTGTTCAAGAAACATTTTAGTGGAAATGCTACTTTTCTCAGGGTTCTTTAAAGAAAATAAAGTTCATAAGAAAAGCATTTATTTGAAATGTAAATATTTTGTCTTTGCTGCCACTTTTGACCAATTCAATGCATCATTACTGAAAAAAATATTAACAAAAAATAATTTAAAAATTTTTGAATGGTAACTTTTGAAATGGTAGTGTAAAAATGGTCAGACTGTAATTGTGTTACCACTGCAATCAGTCGGATAAATCATGTGAAATCATGACCCAGATTAAAAAAATGTGGAAGAATTTGGTTCCACACTCCATTCCCATTACTTGCAATTTTCTAGAGCCACAAAGCTTTACAACAAACACAAACATGTTTAATTGACTAGGTCTACACAAACCTCAACGACAAGGTTGAAGATTTAAACAACAAAAAAGGAGTACATTTATATGTCTGGGGCATTTAGTCACTATTTCTGGCTCTCTGTGTGTTATTAAGCAATTTAAATCAGCAGCAGATGCATAGAACAACACTACAAAGCTGAGCTTTACTAGGGGCTCCATCAAAAACAGCTCAATAGCTTTAACATACTGTCACTTCTCACACTTCTAAAGACCCAGAAAGCTATTGTGCAGAGATTCAAAACATATGCCCATTAATAAGTTTTAATGAGGTAAACCTTTGACTGACATGAGGCATGTGAACTTAAAAAGTAAAAAATAGACAAAAAAAACCCCATTGTGCACTTCCAACAGCAGTCACACTAAATCCTTTCAATCATAAAAGTCCAGCAGATTAAAATTTTTCATTATGATATGAGCGCAGACTAACTGCTCAAACGCAACAAAGGACACACAGAAGTCTTATCTGTGCAGTGTGGCCTTTCTGTTTGAGCCCTTCAGACTGCTATCAGCATAAGGCCACACTGATCACATCCGACCCACAAAATACAAACATTAAAATGTAATAAAATTTAGAGAGAAGCACACATATCTTATGTAAAACTAAAAACTGTTACAAAATTTCTCAAAGTTTAACGCACAGCTTTCTGGACAACTTAATTCTGATTGGTCGATCACACCATTCTGCTGTCAAATATTTTAATATGACGACTGTGAAACTGTAAAACTGACCAGAAGAAGCTGTAGTAAGCTGATCACCCTGTGCAGGATCACCGGCTGACTCTGCATTATCCTTTAAATGACTCTATATATACAGAAAGTTGCTACTACATTCCAGAATAGGACTTTGATCCTATTCAAGACACTTTGATCCAATGGTCCTTATTTTGGTTTTATTTTGCTACTGTTATTGAAAATGCTGTTTTAGGTAACAGCAGGGTGTGGAGTGTGATACACAAATAAGGGTACAGCTGAGAAAACCATTTCAATGGCACTTCCATTAAACAGAGTGTTTCAAGAAAAACAAAGCTTTGTTTACTCCAGGTGTATCAACAAGGGACTATGCTTAAAAGAACAATATTAAGAGTGCTTAAGGTTATTTTAAAGTCATGTTTACATTTAAATGGCTTTAAAAGCTTCTTTAAAGTCACCTTGAAAAATAACCACTATTATATACACCTAGGCCTATATATGGAATGTGGCTACAAAAAGTTACGCAACACCATCTTCAAACTGCTTATTTTTGCCCAATTGACCTATCAGTAAGCCCCTCCCCTCGAACACAGACTAGTCAATGGCAGTCGAGTATTAGTTGCACGGGGAGTGGACATCTTTAGGTTTCAGCGCCACAGAGAAACATTGGAAGATCCGAAGCGTTCCTCAGTTTGATGGTCTTTATGCTACAAAAATGGAAAACAATGTTCCTGTGGTACTTGTAACACTGATTCCAGGTATCCAGAGGGGATGGGCAATGGAATTTATTTTATTCCATTTCCTGAACCCAAACAAAACAGAGCAAAATGTCCACAAGCATTCAACTCTAATCCCAATGAAGATGAAAATGCTCATTTTCTGGTTGTTTTACAATTTTCATCTCCTCAAGCAGAACATTAATGTCATCTTGTGCTTCAGCAAGGTATCTCTGGCTAAAACTAGCTAATGTTGAAATTGTGATGTGCAGTGTAGGTCAAAAACACATAAACGAAGGTCTACATTTCAGTGCCTCTCCTTATTAAAATGGTAAATGTAAATTAATTTAATCGTACCCTGTGATACATGAACAGTGTTGCATCCTACATGTTATTATTCTGTGATCGGGGGGGGGCTTACTGATAGGTCAATTGTATAGTACCGAGAAGCCGACAGCCAGTCAGACTTCAAGAGTCATGACCTTGAAGTCACCAAGCCCAGTGACCCAGTAATAAAGGCCCTGTCCCAAAAGGCACCCTAAACCCTCGCGGTCTTCCTCTGAGTCCGCACTTTCATGACGTAATGCTGCATTGACTGTCGGGTAGAAGTTTGCCACGGAGCTCGCCCCAGCGCGGGCTCGGCAGAAGTGCAGATAGAGGGCGCATAATGGCCGCAAAGGGGGCGCTCGCGAGCACTCTTCTGAACGCTAAAATGAGTAATGGGACACCCTACGGTCTCGTGGACTTCACGGACACGCGCACGCAGTGGCCATTGTAAGTCCGTAAGACCGCAAGTGCACATGAAGTGTTCCATTTGGGACAGGGCCAAAGTGGCAGAGGAGGAAGCTCTGCCCCCACGGGACCATTTAACTTATTCAGCACAGCTTCCTCCTGACCCTTCAACTGGGTCATGTTTGCTCACCTCGCTTTATCAACAACACTGCAAGTAAACAAGACTATTTCTTCACAAACACAGAAAGGTTTCAACACTCATGTAAGATTAAGATGAAAGTAAATAAAATGTAAGACATGCAGGGACCGTAAACATTTATAGATTGATTATCTTTCTTGAATGATTAAAAAAAAAAAAAAAAAAAAAAAAAAAAAAAAAAAAGAGAGAATGAGAAACTCTTAACACGTTATACCCCCGGTAATGGCTGTACACAAAGCAGCAATGCGCTCACAAACGCTGCTCTATCAGGCATTACAGGCATGATGAAATGAAAATTAAATCGACCAATCACCGCAAATTAGCATCACACAAAGGAGGGGTTTGGAAAAATGAATCTTTTAGCGAATAGTTTAGGAGTCGTTGAGCAAAAAAGGTAAAAATAAATGCATAATATAAAAAGGTGAAAGTGTTTTTTGACCTTGCATGCATGTCAACCTGTTTTTGCGGACTCCCAAAACCAAAATATGAACATTTCATAACCCATAATAGGGGCAATTTAATACTGTGTGTCGTTTCCTGGATGATCCACGACTGTCTTTATGTTTTGTGATCATTGTTCATGAGTCCCTTGTTGGTCCTGAGCAGTTCAACTGCCTGCTATTCTTCAGAAAAATCCTCCAGCTCCTGCACATTCTTTGGTTTTCTAACATTTTCTGCATATTTGATCCCTTTCCAACAGTGACTGCATGATTTTGAGATCCATCTTTTACCACAGAGGACAATTGGGGGACTCATACATAGCTATTATATAAGGTGAAAACATTTACTGATGCTCAAGAAGGCAACACAATGCATTAAGAGGTGGGGGGTGTAAACTTTTTGAGTTGAATGATCTGGGTAAATTAAACTTATTTTGTCTTCTGGGAAACATTTAAGTATTTATGTAGCTTCTTAAGTGCAGTACCAAATGAAAAAAAAAAAAAAGATCTTTAATCAAAATAAGAAAAAAAACCCCCCACATCATCCTGTTCAAAAGTTTACACCCTCTGGCTCTTAATGCACTGTGTTGCCTTCTTGAGCATCAGTAAAAATGTTTCCACCTTTTGTAATAGCTATGTAGGAGTAACCTCAATTGTCCTCAGTGTGAAAAGATGGATCTCAAAATCATACAGTCACTGCTGGAAAGGGTTCAAATATGCAAAAGATGCTGGAAAACCAAAGAATGTGCAGGAGTTGGAGGATTTTTATGAAGAACAGCAGGCAGTTGAACTGCTCAGGACCAACGAGGGACTCATGAACAACTATCACAAATTCACAACAGAAAAACAGTAGTGGATCATCCAGGAAACGACACAGATTATTAAGATTCAAGGGTATGTAAACTTTTGAACGGGGCCGTTTTTTATGAATTCAGTTATTATTTTGTCTTGTGGAGTATATATAAACATTTTATGTGAAATAGCTTATTCAGGAGAGTACTAAATAAAAAAATAAGCAATTTTCATGATCCCTGTTATTTAGTTAAAATTATTAACATTTGAATATTCTGCAAGGGGTATGTAATCTTATGAGCACAACTGTAGTACAATAGGCTTATGATACACAGTGAATACACATTTTTAGGTGTCAACATATGGCTTATGCACACTACTGTATGTGTTACAGGAGAAAGTAAAAAAAAAACAAAAAAAAACAAACAAACAGGGAACAGATTGTCAAACCCATTTGAACGCTGAACCCCTTTGACATGAAATATCAAGTGGTACTTCAAGAAAATATAATAACTAAATAGTAATAATAAAACTAAACAAATAATCCTATTGTTTTTATTTGTTATTATTTTTTAAATCTGATTATGAAAACTGAAGACAAAAATATTACTATTGTATTGTAACAATTGAAAAAACAATATTTGATTACTGGAATATTGTAATTTTATTTTACAAGTTATAATAATAATAATAATAATAATAATAATAATAAATATTTAGTAAAAAAAAAACATTCAGAAGAAAAGTATAAACTGCAGCTTTTTAGAATAAATTGCAGCTATTTAAATTTTATTTAAATAAATTGTGCAGTCCTATTTTCCCCTCACATAAATTAACCATGCTTTTACTACAAATAAAACCAAAAAAAAACAGGGTTACTACAGTTAAACGATGGTAACCACAAATTAACCATGGCTTTGCTACACTAATCACACTTCAGTGGAATTTGTAGTAAAACTGTGGTTTTACAAATGATAATCAATGCATCAAAAAACCATGGCTGCTACACTTTTACTATAATAAAACCATGGTTAATTTTCACAAGGTTTAGTTTTACGTTATGATTTAATTATTAGCTTTACACCAACTCACAAATCACCAACAGTTCCCTCATAAACCCCCTATTTATGAAACCATGCCCTGGAGTAGGTTCATCTCAACTGACCTGCCAGTCTGAGAAACCTAAGCACTCTTCTGATAAACAGTAGCTATAGGACTTCATGAGCACTTTTTATCCTAAACACCTTGCTCACCAACTACTAAACAAGCTGCTCTCACCAGAGCATGGCCAAATCAAAATGCCACAAAGCATGTTTATGAGACATTTAACAAGTGAACGAAACCTACGAAACTCTCATCAACGTTTGCCTTTTTTCCACAGACGTTATTAGTGAGTTTACAAGAATTGTCCCAGTTAATTCACCACGGCAAAGCGGCGCGAAAAAGCATAATCACCCAGATTCATTAAGGACTCATTACTGCAGATGAGAGGAGTTTTCCATGGCTGAGATAGCAGGAACGGGACATATTCTCGATTTTACCAATGACATTATTGCTACAGAGACTCAACAAATGTCCATTTTGTGCTGGGCTGACAGTTTCTGCTGACTAAAGAAAAACAGAGCTTTATTACTCATAGACCAGCTATTGTGTGCATGGATAAACAAATGCAGCCTTCTACAAAGCTCTCACTGTGGCATGGCAGAGATTCGTCCTGTGGAGAGAAAGAGATGGGGTGCCAGCCAACTGCTCTTTGGCAAGAACTGATCAAATGCATTGGGCACAAACGTAGCATCCTAAAGAGGCCCATGGCAAGCCAAATAAGCCGAATGGTTTGAGACAATGCTGAAAAACTAGGGCATGGACCATAAACTTCCATATGTTGTACTGAAAATTGAATTCATTTTGCAAGGTGCAGATAAAAACACATTGTGGAACTGAAATACAAAGATTTCCTCTTTAAAATGCATTGTGGCAACCAAATAAGCAAATAAATCCTTTTCACCTCACCTGAGCACAGTATGCCCTTGTGTCGGGCACAGGAGAAGTCGTCACACTCGCAGAAGGTGCCATAGATTTTGCCGAACTCTGATTCGTAGCACAGGCACTGGTTACAGCTGCATTCTCCACGGCCGCTACACACCTGCTTGCCCTCAGCCTCACGGCAGGCACTGAGGTGCTGGTGGTCGACCTCACCCTCCTCGCACTCGCAGCGGGCCCCAAGGTAGCCGGGCTCACAGCGGCATGTTCCGCAGCTGTAGGTGCCGGTGGAGTTGCAGTGGCTGCTGTTGGTCTCGGTGTGATATGTGCAGCTGCAATCACAGCGGTAGTCCACAGAGACCTCCAGACGGTCTTTAAAACCAACAGGCCTGATGGTGAAACTCTTCCTGGTGCCTTTCGGAGGACATCCTCGAGCGTCTACAGTTATGTTGAAGGAGACCTGAGAGAAAGGACAGACAACTTATTTTCTTGTATTTAAGGCTAAATACACAAATATCCCAAATCAAAGGCTGCATTCCAAAGCTGAATGCGTCACAGCGGCACTTAGAAGGCTGTCCCATTTCAAAGGCTCCTTCAGATGTGGCCTTGAAATGTGCGCTTTGTTTCCTAGGCCATGAAGATTACAAGGAATGGAAAAAACACTTTCAAAAAGTGACCAATACTTGACTAAAGTTGACTAAATATCTTAACAAGCTGCAAATTTATAGATCCACTTAAAGGGATATTCAACCAAAAATTAAAATTCTGTCATTAATTACTCACCCTCATGTCGTTCCAAACCTGTAAATCCTTTGTTCATCTTCGGAACACAAATTAAGATATTTTTGATAAAATCCGAGAGCTTTCTGACTTAACTGAAATGTTCAAGTAGTAGTAAGGACAAGGACATTGTTAAAATAGTCCATGTGACATACGGGTTCAACCATTATTTTACGAAGCTACGACTACGAGAATACTTTTGTGTGTCATGGTAGCGGAAGAGAATTTTTTTTTGAATAAACTCCTAATTTGTGTGTTTTCTTTGCACACAAAAAGTATTCTCGTAGCTTCATAAAATTATGGTTGAAACACTCATGTCACATGGACTATTTTAACAATGCATTTACTACGTTTCTGGGCCTGGGAACATTTCAGTTGCATTGCTGTCTATGCAGTGTCAGAAAGCTCTCGGACTTCATCAAAAATATCTTAATGTGTGTTCCTGAAGATGAACGAAGGTCTTACAGGTTTGGAATGACATGAGGTTGAGTAAGTAATGACAGAATTTTCATTTTTGGTGAACCATCCCTTTAAATAGACCAAGGTGAACGTAAGTGACAGGTTGTGGACCCTGTTCACAGTAGGCAAGACTGTCCCCTTTAACAATGCTTAGTTTGACAAGACGTATACAGACCCTGATTTTGGGACACAACTACTGAGTGCTACAGGGGTGACATTTTTGAAGTTTGCCAAGACCTTGGTTCCCTTGACAAAAAGCCAATAGGATTTTCCATTGGCTTTTGGATTATTGCTGGAAAATTCTGTGAGCAACAAAAGTTAATTTTTAAATAAGTTTGCAAAAGCATAGGTATAAACACAACTAGTCTGTAAAAGCAGACTATTTAGTAGATGAGCTTTTGTGCTTGGCGTAATGTTTAATATTCCCCAAAGACTCTGTAGTCCCATTTAGCCACTTGTTGGCAACTGCCTTTTTAAGACACATAAAAGCCTTATAAAAAAAATAAATCACAAGTGGGGTATTACTGATGTATTTAATGTTGCATAATAAAACATGAAAATATCTTGAGCTTGTGTTAACCACAAACCTTTTAACTAAAACATTATTTTGGGACAACTAAACCAAAGGTTCAAGAATGCAAACTCAGAGGCTTCACTAACTGATGTAGATCATACTTGTCAGATTAATCACAGACCTTCAGACCAGAGGAAAGAGAGACTCCACCCTGATGATGACCACCCAGAGGAAGGAAGATTAGAGGCTTCACACTTACTAGCCTAGACTTGATCAACATCAATCAATTTATGGTAAGATGGTGAGATAAAAATTCAAAGCTCATTTCTCAGATTTAGTATTCCACTTGAGATGTGGTTTAAGTGTCTTACAACTGCACTGGATTTATGAAACATGCAGTGCTATAGAGCCTTTATCACTTTATCAATTCTTTTCCCAGAAGTGAGCAAACTTGATGTGCGGATCCTCAGGGGCAGAAAACCCGACACTTTCAAAAACATGTAGCCTGGCTGGCCTTTGATTCAGAACCGCCCAGGGGAGTGGACAAGCCCGACATGCTGTGTCTGAACACTTTGAAGTAGTGTTTCACATCAGTGAGCCCTCCAGACCCAAGAGTTTAAAGCTCAGAGCCAAACACTGGGGCACAGAGGGTCATACTGATAGAGGCAGACTAGAGGCTCATGTCTTCTTAATCAAAATGAAAGGCTAAGGCAGTCAGAGAAGTTATTTGAATGGAAAAGGGGTTGCTGTTACTTTGACAGCACTGGTCTCTCTATAGCGATGTAACAGCCTAAAAACACACATTCAGTGTAAAAATAGAAATGATGGAGAAGAGACTTGAAACAAAAGGGAGGCAAGCAAGACAATTCATCAAATATTCAAAATGTCTATTTCTTTACAAGAGTACTTTTTGCTGTTATTCATGTGGAAAAGGTTCTTGTACTGGCATTCCAACTGTGCATGAAACCATGAATAACTGGTAACATTTTGGACCTGTCCAACAATCTCAATTCACTTATGAATAGAGTTTTATTTGATTCTTGGTTTCAGTTATGTTCATTCCAATATGCCAATTTGATGCTTAAAAACATCTCTCATTACTATGATATTTGTTTAAGGATTTGTGATAAAAAAAAAAAAGAAAAAGTTAAAAAAAAAAAATTTCTGGTGTAGAATGGTAGGTAGGGTATAATAGTGTGTATAAATAACATTAACTGTTGAAAAACCAACAAAAACAGTAAAATTACCATCTTTCACACTACATATTTCCCAGCATTAACATGCTCCTTAAAGATCATGCTGAAAAACAACACAAAAAAGCGGGAAAGTGAGGGGTCACAGACAGACAAAAGCGCAGCAAGAAGGATTTCCTCAATGAAGCAATGAGCTGCAGAATTGGATTAAGGAGACATGTGAGTCACGAGTACATGGCAATGGTTAGATGAAGACAGAAAGCATTAGAAAACTCCATGAAGTCTGTGTGGTTGGGCAGAGGAAGAGGTGGAGTTGACATTACATAAAGATGAGCCATCACTGGCCAAAACTGTACATGGCATTTTAATAAAAACAAACCAGACCAAGAGTTGGGAAGACACAGCTAATGTTTTAGTTTTAGTAATGATCCCAGATCGATCTGTGTCTTTTCAGAATTTGTCTGTAAGAGGCCTAAAGCCTTCAGAGCAGCAGCAGCAAACTAAAGCATTAATCAGAATGGGAGGAGTTTGTTGTCTTTTTCTGTAAGCAGAAAATAAGACGACAGGCTACTAGTAGAAAAAAAAAAATTCATGTGAAATATTCACACTGCATGCTAGACATAAAACTTGAGTATTCTGCAATAGCAGTTAGATAAACTGAAATAAATATTAGATGAAAAACTGTTGCATTGGCAACTAACTGAAATTAGTTTACATTGAACTGGAAATGGATAAAAATGGGAAAAGCATAAAACCCAAAACTGAAATGAAAATTAAACCTAAATAGCACTATTAAAAAAATTATAAAAATTAAAATATAAAAATAAAAGTTAATTACAAGAAAAGCTAATGACAATAAATAAATAAATAACAGTATATAAATAATACTAAAATAACTCATTGGCATCCTAAACACCCTGTTGGGGTTTATTTTTGTGATACCTGGTTGGATGGTAATAATAATTCCTATTTTTTAAAAACACTTTATATAGTATTAGGTAAGAATTATATAAATACTATTTGAACACTGTATTGAAATCTGTAGTCGTACTCCTGTACACATCCCCATTTCATAGTGTTCTTGCATTTGCACAACGGTGAGCAGAGCTTTATAAATCCATGGCAAACAAAGTCTATCCAAAAGTAAACTGATGTTTCCTGGGACACCAGCCAGCTTAATATAGGATTAAACAAATGTGTTATGTACGGAGCATTTTAGTAGTCTCTAGGGGCTTGAATCTACTTATGTGAAAGGAATCTAAGCTTAACTTTAGAATCTGGGCTACCGCCTCTGTATCTAAAGCCTGTGTTTTTCACCCAGAAAGAGCCCTGCGCCATTGTGCGAGCCCATTGAAATGCAGCAACAGACTCCTCAGAGGGTTCGGCGGAGGACCGTAAGTGACACATGGTATTCTGTTTGGGTTGTGCACCCCTTTCTAAAAGCATGATTGGCACTTGGGCACGGTGTGACAAATTTCCCTCGTGGATGAGACAAAAAGGCCCTGGGTCTATTGGAGCGGCCAGAGAAAATTGGGTTGCTCCATTCAGAGAGGGTATTCAGCTCTACCCCTCCACTTTCCCTCACGATCCTTCTCTACATTCAATTAGGCAGAATGGGAATGGTACAGGCAAGAGTGGAGAACTCTGCTTGAATCCAAGGGTCAGATCACTGCATGGTGACATGTACCAAGTAGTCCTATAGAAGTTTTACAATGTCAGTCTAATTAAGAATGTATGGGAGATCCAACAATACAATCCACACCATGTGAACACCATAAAGCGAAAGCATTCTTTCAAAGTATCTGTTAATACAAGCACTGTTAGATACAACTTGTGTGCTTGATGCTATGAATCTGTCATCTGCATGTTATGATACGGTAATATTTAGTTCCCTAAATCCTAAAGAGGGCTCTCTTAACTATTTTACACCAAACAGAGTCTTTGTGGCTGATAAAGCATAATGACATGTGAGTGCAGATCATGGCATATTATTCAAACTTTACATGTTATCGTAGAGTAAATAACACTTCATCTAACACAGGAAGAGCCAAACAATATGCCTAAAAGAGTCTGGCAGTATTTAAGCCATGTTGCTTGTACCTGCTGAAAACCGCAAGAGTTATCTGTAAATGGCCACAATCTGTCCACAGAGAGTGTTTGAAATTGGTCAGTCACTGCATTTGGTTTTCAAATGTATTTCTGGCTCAAATACTAAATCTTCTAGTATGAATATGACCAAATTCATGATTCTTCTTATGTAATCACCAAAAATGCAATTGAGCTGGAATAAAAAAACAACAACAAGTCATGCTCTGAAATAAATCTCTCACATTCTTTCCATTAAAACTATTTTGCTGCATTTCCCTGTCACTCTCTTTCACTTCCTCAAGGATAGTGAAAGAAAATCTGTTTTCACTTCCAGGACATTATATGCAGGTCAACTGCAAAAAAAAAAAAAAAAAACTGTGCAAACATGATCTGAACATTTTGAAAGACTGTAAGGTCAATAGCTTTGTCACATTCTCTACATCCTCATTAAGACTGTGACAACCATCAGTCCCCTTTTGGTAGTATGAGGCAACAGGATACAGCACCCTGTGCTTAATCCAAGAGGTATAAATAAGATCTGAGCTCCTTGCCATAGACTTCACATCAAACACTCAGGTTGCAGACAGAAGGACAGGATCAGCAGCTGTGATGTGTTTTAACAGTTGGTGTAAAAGGCACAGGCAATATTTGATAAAATATAAAGTACTAACAGTGTCACCGATTTTGAGGTCAGCACACTTGCGGAGGCCGGTCAGGGGCTGGCCGTCTTGGCAGGTGGCGGTGAAGGCCAGACTGAGATCTTCAGGATGGTCCCATACACTCAGCTCAACCTTTGACCTGATGTTCTACATTAAAAGAAAAACAAAAACATTCACAAAACACAAAAGCATCTAACATTCACTGGTAACAATTTCAGTAATGGAGAAAATCACATACTTGCTTTCTATAATGCTCTAGCACCAAAAAATAAAACCACAAAGATTCAATCATATTCTTGGACAGTATACTACCACTCAAAACAACACCAAAATAGATCATATTTGTGACAGTAATCATAGCCTTTGGTATTTTGGCATATTTTGGTGTAAACTGAAAGTCAGGAGAGATAAGTAACTGGGTCAACAAAAAAAAAAAAAAAAAAAAAAAAAACCCTGGCTTGACATTTGGTCAGTGTTTGTGACCAGTCATAAACTGATTATTGAATTTCTCTTCATATCTTAACATCGTTAATTTTTTTTTTTTTTTTTTTTTTTTTTAACAAAGCTGTCTTGTGACGCCGTTTCCCATGATGCTTAATTGTGTTTGCAAGACCTCAAGGCAGATGTCCAGTGGATCTACTCTACTGTACAAAAGTTTAGGGTTAGTAAGACTATTACTGAAGTAAGTTCATAAGAACAGCTTTTATCTGAAATAGAAATATTTGGTAACATTATAAATGTCTTTATTGTCATTTTTGATCATTTTAAACTGTCCTTGCTGACTAAAAGTATTCAATTCTTTCAAAAAGATAATAAAAAGAATAACATACCCCAAACTTTTTTTGAAGTTTGTGTTATTCATATGATCTTACTTTTTAAGTTAAATTAAGTTTATATAAAAATGCATGTGCATAAGTGTCCTCCAATACAAAAAAAGCTCTCCACAACATCTTCAGACAACATCTTTCAGTCCATTTCCTAAACCACAGCAGCGCTTTCAATGCACCAAAAAACACAGAATGTCAGATCTTCATTAGGCAAAAATACCAGACTACAAAGATTACTGTGTGAACCAAGACAAACACATCAAATGTGCTTCACTAACAAAAACAGGAAATTCCTTATCTTATGTAATCATGTGATCACGCAGTGAAGACGCAGCAAAAGAGCAAAGCTTTCCTAAAAATCACACTCCACAACATCTGTTCTTAATTCAATTCCTAACCATTTATTAGCTGAAAATAATCAGGGTAATCAGTTTGGCTGCCAATTAAGCTGGAGTCAATTTGTACACTTTATACAGTACTGTGCTGTGAGTTGCCTGACCCTTTTTTACCACATTCCCGAAAAATGAACAGTGCGTTCATAATGGGCTGTCACTATATATCACAGCTTCAACCTTGAACCATAAGATACACATACTACACACTTCACAGGGAACAAAAGCATGAAGGGATCAGCCTTGGGGTCAACAAGAGCCCATTTTCTTTTATGTGCACTGTAAAAATCCACCCACAGTACAAGATGGTAATAAGAACAACTTACATTGTACGCATTCACAATTAGCTGAATAATGTTTTTGGAGTCTTGGTCCAAAATTTCCACTGTAGTCCCAGGGATCAATGCTGTGAGATTCTACAGGTAAAAAGACATTGAGAACACATTAAACAAAACGGCTCCACATCGATCAAATAGCTTATGATGAATGAAAGATACCTTGTAAAGAACATAGTGTCTTTTGGTCACAGCAAAGATGAGGAAAATATTGTTTTCAGCCAGTTTCTCTCCAAGTAGAGCGAGTGAAGGGTAGTCCTGTGGAGAGGTGCCACATGTCCATACATCAGTAAGATACATTTATTCAATCCCTCACTCCCTGCAGCACTCTTTCTGTTAGGAAGTTTGCAAAAGGAAGTCATCGCTCTTCTGATTCCCCTCCATGGTTTCCGTTATCCTTCCCACCCATTTCCTCTGTATTCAGCTACAGGCATCCTCTGCTACTGACCTGCCTGAGAATCCAGGGAGTTTGTGCTCAATCTCTTTAATGAATGATCGGTGATGTGTTAAGCACATTTGAGTAACATTTTCTACAGAACAAGATGGATTCAGAAATATTAAATCCTAGTTTGCAGTAGAAAGCACACACTGCTTTTGTTTGTTTTCTCTCTCTCTCTCTCAGTACTCAGCTGCTTTGGATAAAACCCAAACTACACAGAGACGAGCACAGCATCTGTTCTTGCACTTTGACACAGATGAGGGAAAAAATTCATTTTTGCCAGTTCAAAGCCAAAAAAAAAAAGAAAGTTATGAATATACAAGAGACATCAACTGGTCAAAAGAGAAGGAAACAAGTGCACAGAACCTTCCCATTAAAACCCAAATACATTTGAGGGTTTCTTAATACAGTTCAGAAAACAGAAACCTGCTGGGGTTTCAGACAATCATTACGTGTTAATCTCAAGCATTTATGGCTGATGGCAATTGAGGACATGCAATTAGGCATTAAGCTTGTTTACAATAAAACAATCTAATTTCATAAAGACTGTCAATTCATTTACCCAAATGTGTCTCCACATAAACTGGATGAACATTTGTTTGGTTCAAATGATGCTTTGCAGTATAAAAGCTTTACCATCTTGTCTGCAGCACTATACTCGTTCTTGTCGTTCAGGTGACATTGTCCATCGTGAGGATGCACTAGTCCACCGAGCTTGCCATCCAAAGCCAAGTGAGGGACGTCATCGGTGGCAAACACCAAGAGATGATAAGCCTCCTTCCTCCAGCCAATCTTCTCCTGCCACAATGAGATTAAACATTCATTTATGCCAGCCTGCATCTTTTCACGTCTCTGGTCCAATTCTCGCTATTAACAAACAATTAACTATGACTTTCGCCTAAATAAACTCATAATTTGCTACTTATTAATAGTAAGGTAGTTGTTAAGTTTAGGTATTGAGTAGGATTCCACTAACTACTCAAATATCAGACATCATGCCGACTAACATTTTAGATGGCTGAATATTTAAAAACAGGATGTTCAGGCAATTCTGAAAAAAATGAGAAACACATGGCAAATTCAACACAAGTTCTGACTAGTCTCACTAACAAGAACAAGCACAGATTAACACGTACTGCACAGTGAATAAATGGGCAAGGCTCTCCTCTCTCATTCAGTGTAAACCGCACAGTCTCTTTCTCTCATGCATGCTGTGATCGTGCCTTTCATGCCAAAGCAAATATTTTTACAGCCTATGATGTCATGCGGTATTAGCGTGTCTCTTTTAGGACTCAGGCACCTGTATCTGTTCTGATAATGCTCAGATAGCACAGCACAAAAACAAGACACTCTCTCTCTTTTCATTAAACCTTGCTGGACTTATAGGGAGTTATAGGAGTCAAAGAAGCTTAGTGATGAAGCAGCAAAATGACCTGTCTTTACTGACTGCTTACCTTGCAAACTGCAGCCTGCAGAATGGCATCAAACCCCCCCTCTGGTGCGTCCCTGTTCCGCGAAACCATCTGCTTCTGCACTTCTTCATTGAAACGGTCAACCTTGTCCGTAAGAGATAAGAGGTGACGGAAGCCAAACGTAGGGACACAGTTTGGGAACAACTTATATCTGTAACAAGAGAAAAATGAGAGAAAAATCACTCAATACTGAAATCATACATTAAATTAATGATATTATGTTTTTGATATTATATTATCATAAACTTCTATTTTTAAATTTAAATATACATGATATTATCCTTTTAAAACCAACGGAATATTTATAGTATTAGAATTTTCTTTTTTTTTATTATACACATTAAAAACTATTGAATTTAAATACCTGCACCAAAACAATTTATTTTAAACTGTAATTTAATTGATTTAAATATGCATGTTCAAAAAGTCTTTAATTAAACACAGCATTTTATGTGCAAATGGTATAACAGGTTATGTATAATATATTGTTTTTAATTAGTTGAATTACTTCATGAAATATAGTCGGATAATATTAAACAATTTATAATTGTAAAATATTGTTTTTGAAAGGGTAGAGTACATGTACTTGTTGTAGAATATGGTATATGCCTTGTCATTTGTCTGTATGAAATCTGTTGTGGTACAGTGAGCATTCAAAAGGACTGAAAGCATAACCTACATGGTCACTGATGCATGATGGGATGTGGGCTGCAAGGGGTAATAGCTTCTCTAGGCCATGTGCTGTATTGGCTTTGCAACCTCAATCTGCTCTGTCACACTTTCCAATAAGTCTACCATTATTTTGCATTGGACCAGAACAATAACCAGCAGTGAAAGCAGGACAAAATATCTTAAATGTTTCTCTTAACTAAATTAAGACACATAAGACTGTGGTTAACAAGTCCAGAACTGCGGCATGCCGAGTGCTTTTTGAATTTCCAATGATGCACTTTCCCCATAAGACAAGTCAATGCAGGACTATTTTTAGTACCACAAGGGAAAGAAATCAAGACACATACACTTTCCCAGATGAGAAAGTACTGTGTCCAAACAGTTCTCACAAATGAGTAGCTGTTCTCTCCATTGCATAACAAAGGCCATTAAAGGGCAGAAGGCGCAAGAGCCTTTTTGCATTTGAATTCAGACATAAGGAAAGCCAATCCCAAACCTGTTTACATCTCTTAACACGTCTGTGAGACGTCTCTTTCTTACCCATTGCATGGATTGTCCTGGTACTTGGGGGCTGTGTAGGAGAAGGGTGAGATGTTCTTATCCACAAAAGAGCCAAAGCCAAGGCGGAAGTTACTTGTAAGCTTCCTCATTTCCTCAGCCAGTTTGGTGCCCAGGTTGCGGATTGTGTCCAGATCGTCCTTCATGGAGAGCGAGAGGTCCATCAGGTAGTACAAATCAACGGGGTAGTCTTCTACAGGACGCACTTGTACCTCAAATGAGGTCTGGTCACCTGAAGATGTAAGAGTCATTAAACTGACATGCTATTTCGAGGTATTTACAAATGTTTTTATTAAAATGTGTCCTTCTCTAAATCAATCAGAAGATTCATACCAGGCCTTAAGCTGAGAGAGATGTTCTGTGGGTATATCTGGATGACATCATACTGGGTCACCCCAGAACCTTTGGAGCTCAGAGGTTTGCTCTGCAACAGAGAGCTGCCACTCCTGGGATTTTCTATGAAAGAGGCATCACATCCTCTTTTCTGTAAGTTCTGGCTAAAGTCACATCGTGAGTTGAGAGTTCTAGCTTGTCCAAAGTCCTGAATCAGGAAAAAAAAAAGATTGCTGTGGTAAGTGATGTGAGGAAACCATTAAATGAGCAAACTCAAAAATGCAGTGAAACACAACAGTAATGCTCTCAGAAACATGTAAACAGTCAGAAGCTCTGGATTATTCAAGTATATTAAAATTTATGAATAAATCAGTGGCCTGTGTGCCTAACTAGACAAGATTTGACTAGTTTATAACGGCTAAAAGTACTGTCTAGGTAGGCAGCTCAGTAGGTTTTGTGACATCTTCTGTCAATCACAGTCTCGCGCAGTACCTTTTGCGCGCACCAGGCGCAGCTTGGGTGAATGAGGAGACATTCTTCACAAGATGTGGCGCTGCCGCTCATGCAAACATTAAGACCTAAAAATTTGCAAGTCAAATAGGCGTTATGAATATAAGCATTTAACACTCTTTTTTCTAAAGACATTACATTTGAGGAATACTACGACACAAGTGATTCATGCTAAGACGAAATAAACATGAGAAACGATACACAGTCACAGAATTGCTTAGAAAAGTAATTAGGGCAAACTGACCTCCCCTCATTATCATGGTGATGAAATAAATACATAAATGAAAGACTAAATAAATAGATGCAATGAATTATTACGAGAAATAGGGGGAAATTAATTTTCAAACATACGATTTATTAATGTATTTGTTTTCATAAAATTCACATTTAATGTTTTCGCATTTCCTATTATGTATTAAATAAAATGCATTCCTATTATGTATTAAATAAAATTATTAAATCTGCATTGTTACTTATCTAAACGAAACCAGATATAGCATTTTAATGACAGATGCACTTTTACTTACATTCTGATGCACTTAAACTTACCTTTGACGCTGTGAATAAATATTTCCAAGACTATGTAAACTAGAAGGGGCGGGTGACGTGTAAATGGGCAAGGTTTCCACATTATTCCTTACAAAATCAAAAGCCCGTTCAACGTCAAGAGGTTTTTTTTTTTTGTCCAACTGTATAAAAAAAGTTTCTATTATAAATGTCCGTTTTTTATATTGTGAGTGGCTGAGATCTTTGTGTCCATCCTCTCCACATCACAGCGGCACACACATGACTGAAGTTAGTGTCCAGTGCAGATGACTGCATTGGTAAACACGAGTGAAATCCGAGGCGATACCGCAACTCTGAACAATAATCCACATTCGAAGTTATTGTTACTGTCGCACTCTGTCTGAGGTCCACTGCAATAGTTCACCATTGACTGCATCCATACTGAGCTTCAAATCCTCATTCGCAAACACCTTTTAAACTTGTTTTACTCATCATCCGGTTGTTTTCAGCGTGGAAGTTCAATAGTTGAGTGCCTGCAGCGTCCCTCACATTACTCTAGACTCCGCCTATGGGAGAAGAGACTGGACGTTTTTTCCCA
>JAFVLL020000014.1:0-27220 GCA_021397915.2 Tor tambroides
TGCTTTTGATGAGCACACTTCACAGAGATGACAAAGTAAGCAACAAAGATCACAAGAAGCCAGAGATAATCCTAGACTACAACCACACCAAAGGCGGAGTTGACAACCTTGACAAGGTATTTTACTACTTTGCGTTATTTAGACATTTTATGCATGAAGTGAAAATGAAAGATATCTATTTTTAATTGCTAATTACAGATCTTTTTCTTTATCAATAATCTATTACAATTGGACGTATGTCACAATATGTGCAATACCTGCCTCTCTCTCTAAGCAATATCTGCCGCTCTAAGGCCATTCATGTCCAATTTCCAACAAGGAAACTCGTATTTACGATAATTCCGATAGCACGTGAATGCAACATAAGACTAAGCAAGGATTAGGCCATAGTTCAATTAGGACATTTAAGTAAATTTTTATAAACATACTTTAGAAAAAACATTACTGGTGTGCATCTTGAGACAAAACAATGGCACTGATATATTTTAAGATCAGTCAGTGGAAGTTACATTAAGTTGAAACAGCTCAGACTTACATTTTAGTCTTGGACTAGGCTTAAGCCTTGTCTGTGAAACTGGGAGTAAGAACAAATGGCACAAATAAAGTGAATTGAATTGTCAGCTGGTTAGCTAAAGCAATTATTTGATTGCCAGGAAAAGCAGTTACTGATCAAATGTAAATGTAAAACCTTGAATACAGTGTCACTTTGGATAAAAGCATCTGCCAGATGCACACATGTAAATGTTTTGCTTGTCATTTCCCTTTCAGCTTGTCGCCACTTACACCTGCCAAAGGAAGACAGCTCGTTGGCCCATGGTGATTTTCTTCAACATGTTGGATGTCTCTGCTTACAATGCATTCGTACTGTGGACTGAGATAAATCCTTCATGGCACAAAGGGAAAAACATTAAAAGGAGGCTCTTCCTGGAAGAACTAGGGGAAGCTCTGGTGGCTCCTTTCATGAAAAGACGGAATTACGTTCCCCGCTCGCCAGCTTCTCAGAATATGGTGATACAAGCACAAGCATGCTCTTCTCGAAAAAAAGCCATCCCTCCGCTAGCCTCCAAATGTAAGGTGATGGAAGAACGAGCATGCTCTTCTACAGCCAAAAAACCCGGCTCCTCCCCAATATCAAGCCCCAGCAAGAGGAAAAGGTGTCAGGTTTGTGAATCCAAGAAGAGCACAAAAACCAGTATGATGTGCAATCAGTGTAACCTGTACATTTGCAGGTCACATGCTGTTATAACTTCTTACTGCTACGCATGCAAGAAGGTTTAAACAAGACTTCGTCATGGCTTATGCACTGTTTATTACTCAGTTTTTATGGTAGTTATTTTCTTGCAGTTCTCTTTACAAACTTGATTGCTATTGCAAAATGCATCATCTATATTGCTTTTTTCTTGACATTTTTATTAGTTTACTTAGAGTTACTGAATGTTGATGTTTGATGTTTTAAATAAATGAAAGGCTACAAAGTAATGTGTGCTCTGTCTTTTCATTTTAACACTAAGTGTTAACATAATGTGGCATCACTGGAAAAAAAGACACCTCAAAAGAAGTGGTTTTAAAAATGATAACATTGACAAATATTAGTGTTTCTAAATGAGTGCATCTAATATATATATCCAAATTCCAAACCTTTGTCTAAAAATTAAGTTTGTTAGTGTTCCAGAGAACAGAGGCCATTGTGTGTTGATCACTATCTCCACCTACTGGTTATAATTACTTTTTGTCATTACCATGTAGGTGTTTCAAATACATAATTATTTTCCAAAATTTTCAGTTTAATGAAGTGTTTTTACGGCAGCAAATGTATAGCATGTTTTTATGAAAACAAATGGTGTAATTTAGAGTTACGTCTAAATACAAAAAAAGAACATAAAAAAATGAAAAGAAATGCACAAGTTTAGTGATGTTACCTTAGTAAAGTTAGTTTTACTACATTTCATTAAAAAAGAATCCATTCATGACTAGGAAGAGTCTGTAATGAACAATGTCTGATGGTTAAATGATGTAATTCATTTTAGAATTTATTCATGCATTACATATTTTTACATATTTTTCACGTTATACAGTTTCCATATGCATGGGTCCTTAAATGAGGACTGAAGGACCCTTATGATTTTTTCTTTCCTCTTTTATTATTATTATTAGTATTATTATTAATCTGTTTAAATATAAGTGTAAAACATTTTATATTATAGTTTTACTATTTCACTATTAATGTTTGTTTTTATTAGTTAACATCTGATATTTCTATACCAGATGCATTTCAGCCATGTTTCTGATAATAACACACGTTGCTTGATAGTGAACTCCAGGTACATTTGCATAGGTTTGCCCACTGTATTATGAACATGCAGTCTGTGGCTTTGGCATGCTGATCCATTCCTCGATTATTAAAATATTATAAAGTGGTTATTTGTATGCAGAGTTGTTGCATTTGCGCCATATTCAGCTTACAGGTTTGTAATTGAATCCAATATTCAACCCCTCCAGTTTACATGAAAAAAATAGCTCATGACGGTATTGATTTCAAAGTGTCTGTTTTTTATTGAAATATTATCGTGTGCATATTCACAAATTCCCTCATCGAACATTCGGGAAGAATCGAAAATATTCCTTCAGACATGACTCCGTTGTGTGCAACATCTGCATGACTGTGTGCATGTGCATCACCAGAGGGCGCATGCACTGGACGTGAGGACTGCTGTACTGAGCCATTACAATAATACGGACATATCTGTACCATTGAACTCGAGTAGACAAACGACTGTAGATCTTGCAGTTAACCAACACATGGATGTTTTCGCCTGAATGCATCGCTGGTGTTGCGTGCTAATCTCATGCATCTGTTTCCCTCACGCAGACCGAGAGCTTCTGCAATTTCCGGAAAGACCAGGAAACCGAAGGACTCCATAAAGGATTTGTCTCTAATACACAATACCGTGTGAAAGGTAAGATGCACACTAAGCTTGATTTGAATTCCTCGCAGATGTTTATTGTTTTGTAGGCGATTTTCGAATGTCATGATGCTTTTCATCGTTTTACACAGAAGGAGAATACATATGACATATTTGCTTGCAAAGATCTCATGCACGCGTGGAAAGATCTTTTCACATTCCAGCTGCTGCCATTATGTTTGTTTTAACCCTCCCGGTCCCGTTCGGTCACTGTAAGCGGATACGACTTCCTATATATACACATATAGGGTTTCCTTTATCGGAGCTGTACAAGGCCTGGTGACTTTTAACCATTTAAACACACACAAAAGTGTTGTTGCCATTAAAAAAAAAAACAGTCTCGCCTAGTACAACATAGAGCAATTCGTAAACAAACTGTCAAATAAAATCAACCAATCAGGCACAATGCAGAACACAAACAAAGAAATTAATGACGGGATAACACAGTAACAAGGGCATTTTTATTAAATGTTGTCCAAAAAAAGAAAAAAAAAAAGATTGGCCTTACTTAAAAGCAGCATAATGTTGCCATATATCCGATTTGCAGTGATGTCATGTTGACGTGTGTTAAAATGTAACTGTAAATGTACTGCAAGGCAGCCACAGTTTTTAAGACCAGCTGAGCAAACTAAAAGCACAATGGGAATCACTCATTGGCTTAGAACACTCGTGACTTCAATATAGGTGTGTTCAACTTTGACTGCAGCTTAATTTAACAGGTCAGAAAGATTTGCCAGAAGGTGCTCAGCCAATGGGTGGAGCTGGACGTCCCTAACCCTAACCTATCTCTAAACATAACTAGATCAAGTTCCACCCATTAGGTCCACATAGGTGGAGCTGGATTAGGTCAAGCTCCACCCATTTGACCTATTTGGCTCTGCAGTGAGCCCCACTTAAGATTTGCTACTTGCAGTCGGTGGAGGTGTTGAAAACAGAGATGTAAAGTTGGGCACTATCTTCTTCCTACAGTGAGGCTTGTGTGGTGTTTGTGTACTATATTAGATGAAGTGGATTAGATGCAATATTTGTCCTATATAGACGTTTCAGACTTTTCATTAGCAGCAGGAACACTTTTCATTATGTACTTGATGTACTGCTTAAAACAGTGCCTGTATGTACAAGAATAAAGTTCAAAATAAGCCTATAATATTTAAATGCCATTGAAGTGGTTGACACGGTGTCGGCATTGTCTCAAGTTGGACAGTAATTCTAACCAGTATGTACTCCTTCAGGTCAGATCGATCAAGCAGTCGAACACACCTAACCATTTACCTCTAATTTATATTTGAAAATCTGTTTAATTATGTGTGAGGAGGGCCTCATAATGAACTTAACTACAATGACACAAATCTTTGCACATCATTAGATTTAAAGAGATAGTTCACCTAATAATGAAAATTCTGTCATTAATTGCTTATTCTCATGACGTTCCAAATCTGTAAGACCTTAAAGGGATCATATGATGTGATTTCAAGTTTTCCTTGCTCTTTGGAGTGTTACAAGCTGTTCATAGATAAGATCCCTGAAGTTGCAAAGACTAAAGTTTCAAAACCAAAGAGATATTCTTTATAGGAGTTAAGACTCTGCCATGTTCCCCCTAAAACGGCTCGTTCAAACACGCCCCCGCATCTCTACGTCACGATGTGGGGAGATTTTCATAACACCGCCCAAACGTATACGCAAAGAAGGAAGGCAGAACTTTTATTCTCGCTGTAGTATTGTTGCTGCCGCCAGCGCCATGTCCTGGAGACGCTGTTTCATTGTGAAAGCGAAACTACTTTGTTTGGGCTTCCAAAAAAGGACACAACTAGAAATCAGTGGTTAAGTTGTATTTACAACACTGTTCCAGAGCAGTACAACGCAAATATTCGAGTGTGTGCAGCACATTTTACAGAGGACTATTTCCTGAACTTGAAAGCTACAATGCTGGCTCGCACAAAGACTGTTTCTATAAAGTGGGGCAATTCCAACTTTGCAAGGACAGTCTGGCGCTTCTGACTCACAGCCTGTAAGTACATTTCTGCCTCTGACGATTCAAACGTGAGTTTTGAGCAGTGTAGAGTAGTGCTTGTTGTTTGTCGTTTCTCCGATCACAAATGCAGACATGGTAATGTTTACGCGGCGCGATGCAACGCGATGCGTAAAAAGACCGTATAAGTCATTATAATCAGTAATTATGTCCCCACTGGATGCAATAAATGCCTCGTTTGTAATGGGTTTTATTGTTTTTGTGTGGTCGCGCCGTGAAACGCCATCACAATACGGTGAGGGGCGTAACATTTCTGTCTCACGCTTGAGGTATTCGGCCAATCACAATGCACTAAGTAGCTGGCCAATCTGAGCACACCTCGCTTCTCAGAACGATGGATGAGCTTTGTAAAAATCGACGCGTTTCTCTCTGACCCTCCCATAGACAGCAAGGGTACTACCATGATCAAGGCACAGAAACATAGTAAGAACATCATTAAAATAGTCCATGTGACATCAGGGGTTCAGCTGTAACTTTACGAAGCTACGAGAATACTTTTTGTGCAAAAAGAACACATGCATCGTAATACTCTCCAAAATGGCGCCAGGGTGATTCGGAGGAGAAGAATTGTTGAATTGTCATTATTTTTGTTTTCTTTGCACAAAAAAAGTCCTAAAATTTGTGTTCCGAAGATGAACAAAGGTCTTATGGGTTTGCAAAGACTTGAGGGTGAGTAATTAATGACAGAATTTTCAATTTTGGGTGAACTATCCCTTTAAAATGAAGCATAATTGCCCATTTATGAGCTTTTAATTTTCATAGTAAGGACAGTAAATTGTCCTCCTAAAGTGGTTCTAATTACATGTTTTACTGTAAGGTTATAAATGTGGCTTCTTGGACCTTGCTTGCAGTTCATTCTGAAGCTGCAAAATGGAGAGACGGTTTAATAATAAGAAGAACCTAGCTCTGCTATTTGAATTCAGTGACGACGAAAGCGACATGACCCCACACACAACAAGTGACGGAGTTCTGAAAGAGGAAAGAGACACGACCCTACATATGACAAGTGATGGAGGGATGGAAGTGGAAAGAGACAGGACCCTACATATGACAAGTGATGGAGGGATGGAAGTGGAAAGAGACAGGACTCTTCATATGACGAGTGATGGAGGGAAGAAAGTGGAAAGACATGTAACCCTACATATGACATGTGATGAAGAGATGGTAGAGGAAACAGACGAGGCTCTTTATATGATGAGTGATGGAGGGATGAAAGTAGAAAGAGATGTGAACCTATATACGACAAGTGATGGAGTTATGAAAGAGGAAAGTGACATAAGCCAACATGTGACAACTGATGGAGGGATAGAAGAGGAAAGAGACGCAACCCTATATACGACAAGTAACGGAGGGATGAAAGTGGAAAGAGACGCAACCCTACATACGACAACTGATGGAGGGATAGAAGAGGAAAGAGACACAACCCTACATACGACAAGTGAAGGACGGTTAGAAGAGGAAAGAGATGCAACCCTACATACGACAAGTGATGGAAGAATGGAAGAGGAAAGGGACTCGACCCAGGATACAATGAGTGATGGAGGGATGGAAGAGGAAAGAGACTCGAGTCTACAAACGACAGGTGATGGAGGGGTAGAGGAGGAAAGAGATGTGACCCAACATACGAAAAGTGATGGCAGGATGGAAGAGAAAAAATATGTGACCCTACGTACGACAAGTACTGAATGGATAGAAGAGGAAAGAGAACTGGATGGAGAAGCTGAGCTGGAGAAGGAGCTTTTTGATGAAGCTTCTGAAACAGAGGACAATAAGGAGTTTGACCCAGACTGCCGCTGTACTGATGAAGAAGGGTCAGACTCAGAGCCAGAGGAAGAGCCAGAGGTCACTGCTGACACAGAGACAGCTTATCAGTCCAAAAATGGAAACATATCGTGGACTTCAAAAACTCCTCCTCAGAGACAACGGGGGGGATTTCCAGCGCATCGTATCATCAAAATGACCCCTGGACCAACCAGGTTGGCATGTGCCAATGCTGAAGACATAAGATCAACATTTGAATTGTTTTTCCCAGATGATATTAGACAGATTTTGATTGAAATGACCAATTTAGAGGGGAAACGTGTGTTTGGTGCTGCCTGGAAGGACCTGGACTGGATAGACTTACAGGCCTTTATTGGTCTGTTGTTTCTGTCCGGCGTGTATCGATCCCACCATGAGGCCATGTATTCCTTATGGCACGCTGAGTCGGGAAGGCCAATTTTTCGTGCTACCATGTCACTGAAAAGTTTTAAGACTTTGTCAAGGGTCGTTAGCTTTTACAAAAGTGACAAAAAGTGTAGCCAACAGAAAAAAGACAAGCTGGCACCAGTAAGGAACATCTGGGATAAATGGGTTGAACGCCTGCCTCTCTTGTACAATCCAGGCCCAAATGTCACTGTGGACGAGTGCCTGGTCGGTTTCAGTGGTCGCTGTCCTTTCAAACAATACATGTCGAGTAAACCAGGAAAGTATGGAATTAAAATCTGGGCAGCATGCGATTCCAGCTCGAGCTACGCGTGGAACTTGCAGATCTACACTGGCAAAGCTGCCGACGGCAAGTCAGAAAAGAACCAGGGAATGCGAGTGGTCCTGGACATGACGGCTGGTCTAGAAGGACACACCATCACGTGTGACAACTTCTTCACCTCGTATGCTCTTGGCCAAGAGCTGCTCCAAAGGAAAATGAGCATGATTGGAACAGTCAGATCAAACAAGCCTGAGCTCCCGCCTGCGCTCCTGTCAGTGAAGGACAGGGCCCGATTGTCATCCATGTTCGCCTTCACTGATACACACACTCTTGTGTCCTACTGTCCCAGAAAAAATAAAAATGTGCTTTTGATGAGCACACTTCACAGAGATGACAAAGTAAGCAACAAAGATCACAAGAAGCCAGAGATAATCCTAGACTACAACCACACCAAAGGCGGAGTTGACAACCTTGACAAGGTATTTTGCTACTTTGCATTATTTATTCTTTTTTTTTTTTTTTTTTTTTTTACAACAAATGCCACATATAAAGTGAAAGGAATTATCAGCTGATAAGCTAAAGCTTTGGTGTTTTGTCTGTGTGTCATTTTGTTTCCAGCTTGTTGCCACTTACACCTGCCAAAGGAAGACGTCACGTTGGCCCATGGTGATTTTCTTCAACATGCTGGACGTCTCTGCCTACAATGCATTTGTGCTGTGGATGGAAATAAATCATTCATGGAACAAAGGGAAGATGTACAGAAGGAGGCTCTTTCTGGAAGAGCTAGGGAAAACTCTGGTGGCTCCTCTCATAAAAAGACGGGAAAAAATTCCCCGCACTCCAGCCTGTAAGAGTATGGTGATGGAAGCACAAGCAAGCTCTTCACCACTCGAAGACTCTTACCTCGCACCAGTAATCCCAGGCAAGAGGAAAAGGTGTCAGGTCTGTGACCGAAAGAAGGGCACAAAAACCAGTTGGAGGTGCAGTGAGTGTAACATATACATTTGTGGGTCACACTCTGTTATGACCGCTCGCTGCCAAGAATGCAGCAAGAATGTTTAGATTTAACAAGATTTAACCACTCCTCATGTACTGTTTGTTAGTTGGGTTTGTGACTAATTCTTTTCTTCTTGTTTTCATTACTAACCTGTTTACCATTGCAAAATGGTGTAGTCTGTTTAATTAGTTTACTGCATTAGAGTTACTGAATATTAATGTTAAATAAATGATAGGCTACAAAATTATGTATACTCTGTCTTTTCATTGTAATACTGTTTGTAAGCATAATGTGGCATCACTGCAAAAACGGATACTTCAAAACAAGTGGATTTAAAAATTACAGTCGTTGACAAATATTGATTTTTCTATGTAAGTATATCCTAAGTATATTTCTAAAATTATAACTTCCGTCTAGAAATGAACTTTGTTAGAGCATTGGGTTACTGTGATCATAGACCAACATGTGGATCAGTAACGCCACCTACTGGTTATAATTGTCATTTCACGTCATTGTCATGACGGCAGATGGTCGAACGACATACATGATATTTCCATGATTTTTCAGAATGCAGCCTGTTTCTACTGCAGTAAAAACAATATAAAATGTGTTTAGAGAGATAATTTAGAGAGAGGTCTAAATATTTAATATAATAAGTTTAGTCCCATTAAGTGACTATTAAGTTACTGCATTTTTTAAATTGAATTAAAAATATAATAATAAATCATAAATTTTAAATAGATTAATGTATTACATTTACTATTAATTGAATTTTTTATTTTTTTAATTACATTACTCACCCTGGTGTTGTTGTAATATCATATGACCTTTCTTTTTCAGACCACAAAAGGGGAAATCTAAAAAAAACTGTCCTGCTAGCGCTCCTCTATAATGATAGTTAACAGTGACCAACTTCAGGCCTTAAAATAAGATGCCAAACTATCACAGAATGATCGTATACGACTTGTGCCATTTTGTGGTTATTTTGGAATATATGTAAAAATGCTTAAAAGGCACTAACCTGATGAGAAACATACTTTGTTTTAATTCATAGACTGTTACTTACAATGATAATGTAAATATATTAAATAGAATTGTATTGGTTGTTGTTGTTGTTGTTTTCTTGATAGTATAAGTGATGATTATTTGTTTGACCTGAAAATTTTTTAATTTCGAGGTGAACTATCCCTTCAGTTTGTATTTCAAAATACTTTTAGCAATTAAAACTGTTGCTTTTATTTGGTATGTATTTTCAGTGTTATTTTGTAGCTCCACTGAAGGCCAGTCCAGATGGCTTTCATGTCCAGACTGTCCCGGTCACGGAGTAATTCCAGATCTCCCAGCAGAAAGGACTCTGAGAAAGGCTCTCCTGTACTAACTGTTGCTGAACTTGAGCGTCTGTTGTACACTGGGAAAACCGCCTGTAATCACGCAGATGAAGTGTGGCCAAGACTCTACATAGGTGACCAGTGAGTAGCCCATGAATAGCTGCGGTTTTTGGCCATATACAAGATGTTGAACACAAGATTATGCTTTAGTTGCTCATACTAAAAAACTAGTATTGAATTTAAAAACAAAAACAAACAAAAAAAAGATATGCAACATCATGGCCTTCATGCCTTGCTTTGAGTAATGCATTTAAGAAAGCATGAAATGGCAGTAAAAGAGTTAAATTTCCTCCTGTATTGATAGGTAAACTGCTGTGTACAAACGTCTCACTTAAATTTGCAGAGAAATTGCCTCAAACCGCAAAGAACTCGTAAAGCTCGGGATCACGCACATCCTCAACTGTGCTCAGAGCAAATGGAGAGGCGGTGCGGAGTATTACGCTGGCATGAACATCACGTATCACGGCATTGAAGCCCACGACTCGCCCTCCTTCGACATGAGTGTCAACTTCTACCCAGCGGCCGAGTTCATTCACAGAGCTCTTAGTACTGGAGGTCAGTTCATTCTTTCAACCTGAGTTTCTCAGTCTTATTGAAATCAAAAGCAAAAAGGGTTTTACAGCCTTATGATGCTATAGAGTGCATTAGTGTCCACTCACTTTTTCAGCAGCGTTGGTTCTGGAACTGTTTTTTCCATTCATTTTTCCCATAAAAATTCCCTATGGGGTTTGTTAAAGCGACATAAGTCATGAACCAAACCAGCTAGTGATGAGGTGAATCACAATGTTACAAACTTTTATTTGAAGCAAAAAAAGCATTTGAAAATTGGACAAAAAGATAAAAAGGTACAAGAGTGTATTTAACAGCTTTAGTGAAGGAAAGAACTACAATCTCATGATGCACTGTGAATGATATCTGTTCCTGGCGATCGACTGTCCTGCAAAGTTTAGCTCCAACTCTAATCAAACACACCTGAAGCAACTAATTAAGGTCTTCAGTATCGCGTGAAAATTAAAGGCCGGTGTGTTTGATTAGATTTGGAGCTAAACTTTGCAGGACAGTCGATCGCCAGGAACAGGGTTGGGCACCCCTGTTTTAGTGTATTATCTTAATTATGAACACATGTAATGCAAACAGTTTTACCATTTTCTGCACATTGTTATTATTCTCTTTATTTCTCCATAGCGGCTAATGAACCAGAAGTCTCGTCCATAGGCTTACTTCCGCGTTTAAGAGTAAGGTGGCTAGAAGAAACTTTTTGTTCTTTATTTCCAAAACTATGTATGTACTGGCTGAATGTACATTTTATTTTTTTTTCGTTATTCCTGTGGTGTCCTGTGTGCTTATATGTGGCTTGTAATTATATTCTGAAATTCTATAAAAAATTTTTTTTAAAAATGACGTAAAAGTGTGCATATGAATGTACTTTGAGCAAAAGTTACACATGAATTTGAGGATGTTTTAGTATTTGCTATGTCACTCTTTGTACTTGACCTTTTTTGTCAATCATATTAACATTTTAACACAGCAACTTTTATTTTGTAGGAACAGTTCTTGTGCATTGTGCTGTCGGGCTGAGCAGATCTGCTACGTTGGTTCTGGCCTACCTCATGATTCGGCAGAACATGACTTTAGTGGAGGCCATCAAGACCGTGAAGGACCACCGCGGAGTCACACCGAACCGCGGTTTCCTACGGCAGCTCAGCGGTCTGGACAGCGTATTGCGCGCCAGCCGCAATGCAACGTAAAGCCACTGGTAGCTTCTGAATTTCAACCATTCTGGTCTAGTCTTTGACCTAATGTGTTTGTATTACAGTAAATGAGAGCAGAGTGTCTTTACATACAGTGAGTTTATTCCAGCTGTCCTTCTGCAGTCAGTAGAAATGCCTTATTACATCAGGACCTCTAGAAATGTGTGTAATGCCTTATTCACTGTTAAATGTTCACATCTGTTCATGTGACTACCCACTGAAATGTTGTTGTAGCTTGCTCTGAGTTAATCACTACAGAGAATGACACCCGTGTTTTCGTTAAAAGGGGCCATTCACACAAAACATGTTTTTGCGTTTAAAATGCAAGTTTAAAACAACACAAGGTGTAGACAAGTTTAGAACAGTTTGTCATGTGCAAGGCACTGCAAAGGCATTGCATCGCACCATTGGCATAGAGTTCAAAATGAACTGGACAGACAGAATGTGGAAACAAATATGGAAAACAGAAACATCTTCCATCTTGAACAGATCTTAAGCAAGCTCCTATTGCTAATGCTCATACTTAAGATTTGAAGACAAAACATAACCATATAAGTATTAAAACATTTTGACCACCTATCCACATTATTTTTCCCGTAAGAGCAGGCATGGCCATTTGTAAATTTTATGGGTCCAGCTATTTTTAGCTGTACAAAACAGCTCGTTTGCTGCTTGATATTGCAAATTGCTGTGTCTTACCATATTATTTTAATCTATTATCTGAATTATGAACACACTGGTTTGTAGTGCAAAGAGTTTGACCGTTTACTGCACGTTGTTATTCTTCTCCTTATTTCCCTATAGCGGCGAATGAACTGCAAGTGTCGCCCATAGGCTTAATTCCTCGCTGAGTAAGGTAGATAACGATATTGCGAGCCACACAGATATGCCATATTAACTGCGTAGCAGTGCCCTAGCAACCATCCACAACACTTTTGTAACCCCCTGATATTTACACAGGATGCAATTTTGCATTTAAAAACGTGAAAGACAGCCTAGCAGGAACTGGACATCAACCGACATCAACCATTGGACACACGTTGCATTTTGGTTGAGAATGAAAATCAGGTTGACGTCAGTTTTTAACGTCAATTTGATGTTGACATAATGTTGGATTTTGGTTACACAACCTAAAAACAATAAAATATATCAACGTCAGCTGACGTTGGTATTGGACATCAAATTAATGTTGACATTAGACGTTAAATTGACGTTGAATTTTGGTCACCCGATGTCGCAACCGAAATTTAACCAAATATCAATTCGTTATGATGTTTTGTGCCTGCTGGGAGAGTAGCGAAATAGAAAAACGCAATGTCCAGAGACACGTTTTTAAACGTTTACTTTATTTTAACGTGAGCGCCGCATTTTTAGAACGCCTTGTCATGCTCGAGATTCTGCAAAAGGCACAAGATGTGAGCGCAACGGTCAAAATGTCCATTTAGCACATTTTACATAATAACAATGGAATAACAGTGCAGCAGAATACAAAAACATGTTAGGAGCCATTCACACAGAATGCTTTTTTAACATTTAACAAAAGATGCCACTGCAGCAGTCAAACACGTTTACACGCACGTTTACATAGAAAAGCAATGGAAAAAAATGCGTTCTGTGCGAACATTCCATTAGCAACTGCCACAGGGTTGGGATACAGCTAAGGCCAGATTGTCCTACTCATAGACATATATAGACGCCCTATTCGACCACTCCAGGCACGTAGATGCGGCCGCCATCTTGGAACGGTATGTTTGACGTCATTCACCATACTGTAGGTTCGCAGAGAGCCGTTGAGCCGTTCTGTGCAGGATTATGGCATCTTTCGAATATTCAGTGATTACTATAACGTCAAGTTCACTGCTGCAATATGGCGGACGGCTTACGTATAGCGGCCCATAGTCGCTAATGAGGCATCTAGTATATCTATGTTCCTACTGGGCATGTGCACTATAGATATATATACGTAGATACCTCATCAGCAAGTGTTGCTATGGACCGCTATACGTAAGCCGTCCGCCATATTGTAATGGTCAACTTGACGTCATTCATTATAGTAATCACTGAATATTCGAAAGATGCCACAATCCTGCACAGAACGGCTCAACTGCTCTGTGCAAACCTACAGTATGGTGAATGATGTCAAGTTGACCGTTCCAAGATGGCGGCCGCATCTACGTGCCTGGAGCGGTCGAATGGGGCATCTGTACATATTTATGATGTGCACATCAATATTGCGTCATTTGTCACGCTGCACAACAATTAATTTACTGTATTTGCATTATTGTAATTGTTTAGGGTTGGGGTAGGTGTAACATTAATAAAATGCAATCTAATAGGTAGCAAATTTAATTTGTTGTTTTCCAGGCCGTAGCTGTATTCCTTCTAGCCACAGACCCCCATCCCTAGACATGGCAATGCCTTGGCAACTGCCAACAGCACCCTAACAGCAACCCAGAACAGTGTACCACATAATACTACCATAGTGATTATCCAGAACGCCCTAACATCACCCTAATATTTTGGTGGTCGGGTTGTCACAAAGAAGCGCCGCCATCCAGAAGATGCAATTTTTTACACAAATTCAGAATTTTCCTATGATGCAGTGTTATAATATTATGAAACTTTGAAAGTATCATCGGTTTTGCATTTAAATTTAGGTAATGTAGCTGGTCACATTCATTAAGGTGAATCAGATCATGTGACATGACACTGAGCTCTAGTGTACATGAGACTATATGCAAATTGCAGTCAGTTTTGTTACACATTAACTTGTTAACGTGTGCTTTGTATAAATACTAAAAAAAAAAAGATGTCGTGAAGTATTCTACATGTTTCAGGTTGTCTCTTTTAACTTGTTTTGTATGGTATTGTAATATGGAATAGCTACTGTACACAAGTGCAACCTTTTTGTACTTACAAATCCAGCAAATCCTCAAGTGCAGTACAACTGTAGCTGTATGAAATACAGTGTGCTAGTATTATTGTCATTTCTGTACATTTGTATTATTGGGGACAGAAATTTATTGTTTGTGTAGGTGTTCGTCGTCATAACATCGAACAAATATTCACTGCAACAGCTGGAGCTGAAATACTGCCAGGACTGCATATCCCTTCCACTGTACGTGGATCTAAACTACACACCAGTTTGTGTCTTAGGAACAAGTTTTGATCGCTTTGAGGTTAAACTTGTTTTGGACCAAATTTCAGAGTTTTGAGTGGGAGCGTGCAGCCAGAGACAAAACGGGGCGTTCAACAAAATTTAAAAACATTATTTCATTTATGATGTTCATGAAATCTAATAAACATACTATTTCATTTTCCAAGTTGCGTTTGTACTTGATCTGGAAAGGTCTGTTTATGCATAGCCATTTAAATTATATTTCCAGCATTTCACAAAATATGACATGATAAACAGCCATGTATTGATGATTTATTGTATAAAACCTAAAATCAATATTGTAGCCTACAAAAAAGCCATATATGCCACTGTTTTTATTTAAAAAAAATGTTATTTAGTTAATGTCTTTATGATGCTTTTCTCTTCACAAGATGTTAATTGATGAACTGGAGTGGTGTGGATTATTGTGATGTTTTTAACAGCTGTTTGGACTTTCATTCTGACGGCACCCATTCACTGCAGAGGAGCAAGTGATGTAATGCTAAATTTCTCCACATCTTTTCTGATGAAGAAACTAACTCATCTACATCTCGGATGGCCTGAGGGTGAATACATTTGCAGCAAGTTTTAAATTTTTGGGGGGTGAACTATTCCTACCCCGTGCCCAAGTCATACTAAATGTAGTGCATTTTGCATTTAACATACCAAAAGTTTTGATTTTCATGATGATCAGGTATTTGTAAATAACATGATTGACTGATAAAATATGAGCACTTTCCTCACTGTCCCTGTGACGGTTGACTCTAAGTTCACTTTGTAGTGGAGAATTTTGAAGTCATGTCGTCTGAATGTTACACTGTGGTGTCATTTAACCTTTGTTAAAGTCTTGTTTGTCAGACAGCAGAGCTGAATGTTCCCACAGAACCACTGAATGTTTAGGGCTGTTTGTTTGTGAAAAAGGAAGTTGGCGAGGGAGCATGGAGGACTAATCATTTGTTATTTGAAAATGTTAAAAGAGAAATTGCTAATTGTCTACAGACATATTTACAGTCAGCTAATTAATTTCACTAATTATGTAGTTAGAAGCAATAACATAAAATGCTTTTTTTCTTAATCCCAACACAATAGTTGAATGTCCAGCATAAAGAGAATGTGAACGAAATTGAAAATTAAGAATAACTCTATAATTGTGTCGTAAGGTCATGCAATGAGCAGGAACGCTCTCATAGCTTATATTAAATATGAAATGAATCTTCTGTGAATTCACTCTAGTGTCTAATGGAGTCTAATGTCAGACTTGTTAGCAGGGTGTGAACAAATAACTCACTGAGTCAGCATGACCAGCGCCCAGGATACAGAGACTCTAAAGTCACCGGCCCAAATTTGCCTTTAACCATGTCAGATTTCTGTCTAAACAAGCCTTTTAAAATCTCCTTCATTTTCTTTGAGGTTAATGTTGCAAAAAATCCAGACAATTTAGATAGAAACATAGTTTGTCTATTCTGTTTTTTAAATAATTTTTCTTAATTAAATAGAAAACAAATTAGGAGGCTTTGACTGTGATTATTAGATTTTTTACTTTTTCAAATGAAACATTTTGACTAAAAAAAAAAAAAGGGGGGGGGGGTCAAGAAATGTTTATGCTGTTTTTTTTTAATAATACTACTATTTATGCAATACTTTTTTATATACTTTAGAGGTCACAAACGTTTTCTGTTATATAACATAAATAGAAACACACACTAATTATACCATATCATATTATATAATTACTGTTTCTTTTAATAATAATGCTATTTATTTGAATGAAAATGAGAAGTTTTTGACGGAGTGAATCACTGGATAATTAGTGAATCGTCTGATATTTAGGCTCCGCCTCCTGAATCACAGGAGGAGTTTATTGTTTTCTCGTGCATGTGGATATTTATGTCTGTCTGCGGTCCGTTACATTGTTTGATCGCCGTGATCCGGTCGGGACTTTATTTTATTCACATTTACAGGCTCTCAATTTTGTAAATGTAACTAAACAGTCAGTGATTCATTTGAGCCGTTTGATGCTTGATCCGTGAGAATCAACAAATCCGAGTATGAAGAATAAACACTGAAGTAAAGACACTCAGGAGCCTGTTTATAATGGTGAGATTTCGTTTCAGATGAATATTTAATGTCATTGTAAATTTATGAATATGTTTTCTTATATATATATAATTTTTTTTTTTTTTGGTAATCTGTAAAAAGTGCTAAAAAAACTGCCTGCTTTAAAGATGTTCAATGTTTTTCTTCAGTTTTCTAACCTTAAAATTAACCAAATATTAGCCTAAGCTTGTTCAGGCTCGTATTGTTATGAAATTGGGTATGTCTTACAAATAATCACCTAATTTTCCATAAATGACATATCAAATATTTTGACTTCTTTCAGGGCTTCTTTCTTCGTCTCCAGGAAATGATTCATATTTAAAACACCATGCCTCCAGTGACCTCTCAGGAACTCCCTCTCAACACCTATGTGGTCATCTTTGGCACTGGGATCTTTGTCTTTGTTTTAAGCCTGATATTCTGCTGCTTCTTTATAAGGTAAGTGTGACTGTATTCTTAATGGTTTACCAGAACAGCCAGTTTGGACTATGCAGATCCTGGGTGACGTTTCTAAAACTCTTCTTTGTGACTGGACTGGATCAGTATTGTCCTGTAAATAACGCCTGTGACAGACTGACAGTCGCAGAGCAGAAAGGACTTCCTCTGGCCTCACGCGCTTCCGAACTCAAACAATTCAGGACTAGATTGTATCTCCGTGCTTTTTGTTCACAATGCTATTTTTGACCAAAGGCTTTTGGTTTGTCGTGTCAAACTGAGAACTACAAACCCTCCCTCGCCAAATTTGTGTTTAGAAACATACGACATAGCACAACCTTTGTCTATACTGCCATACTGATGTCTAAGGACAAAAAATTACATTGAAAATTGAAAAAAATAAATAATATTGAATATAAAATAGAATATATTTGTATAATTTTATACTATTTATTTAAGTTAGAAATCTTTCTTTTCATTTTTTTCTTTTTTTAAAAGTCAATCCTTGTTAATGAATTGTATGGCCTGTTTTTCTTTGCAGTAAATTGAGACATCAGGCTCGCAATGTGAGAGCTGGATACAAGATGGTGTGTACGATGTGAGATTCTCTCATAAATTATATCATCAGAAAGTATTTGACACTTAAAAACCTCTCAGATGCTGCAGGATTTTTCTCTTCACTAATGTCACTTTTCTTCATGTTTGAAGTCTCACTTTGAATCTGCAGGGGTTTTGGTGTATTTTAGTAGATGTATGAAGTCAGTTCTCCTCAGGTTCACACAGATGTCCTATTAGAGGAACCACAGGTGTAGAAAATCACATTAACTATCAACACATTACTTGTCAACTTCATTTTCAAACTTATCTTAAAAATCCCAGATAAAATGTGCTTAGAAAGTGTGCTTGTACTATTTGCTGTGGTTTTAATTGAATGCAGTAACATTCAGACATTTTTAAGTCAATTACATCATCACCTTTATTCATATAGTGCTTTACAAAATACAGATGGGTTTAAAGCAGCCTCACAGTATCAGTAGGAAAATAACAGAATCAATTATGCAAAATTCAAATGTGAGATTCAGTTTCAGCTCTACATAAGATAATAGTGTCATTATTCAGCTCCAGTCAGTTCAGTATTGGTTCAATTCAGTTCAGTGCTCAGTTCAAATGAGTTTATTTCAGCTATAAGCAGCTCTACAAAAGGCAACAATGTCATTGTTCATTTAATTCAGTTCAATAATTGTTGATGTTGCAAAATTAGTGTCTAAGAAGTGTCTTTTTGCTGCCACTCTACAACCAAAAATAAACAGCTGTTTTGCATTTCAGGTTGTATTTGAAGATGAAACAACACGGTTACATGCACATGGGGTAAAAGTTTTTGACTATAAAGTAATCAAAAAAGTTATTTGACTACTTGGAATGTTTTGAAACTTTAAACGTTAAAGTTCTCAGTTCGTTATTTCTCAGTTAACATGTGCAGTCTGTTTGGAGGACTTCAGGACAAAAGATGAGCTGGGAGTGTTACCATGTCAACACGCCTTTCACAAGAGGTAAATCCCTGCGATGTCTTTTATCATGCTAATGCTATTAAAGAAAAGAGGTTCACTGAAGCAAACTCAACACGCGGCCTGTGCCTCGCAACTATAAAAGCCCGTTCACACCAAGAGCAAGACCTATAAAGATAATTATTTTAGCGCCCACACCTATCATGACTACGCGCTGCCGTTATGTCTGTGGCTTTTTGAGTGAATTCTGATTGGCTCTCAATGTTTTTACCGTCCATCATCTGGAAAAAGTCGTTCTGACTGTGATTCCAACGATATCGCTTACCCTTATCGTTATTTAGTGTGACCATATGTCGTCTTTTTCCCCGGACATATCTTGGCCAGGGTTTCTGAATTCCCTAAAATGTCCCGGACCGGTTTTCAGCCAGAGCCGTTAAAAAACAACAGCTCTGGCTAAAGGCAATGACTGAAAAGTGGTTTGACCAATAGCGTGCAGGCATTATACATAATCGACCAATCGTGGCGTGCGAGTAAGCGGGATCTACAGAGAACACTGTAGCAATGCAAATACATGTACATAAAATGAATGAGAACTATAAAAAAGACCGTCAGTAGGAAAATCAGACGTGCTTCCATATTCTCATAGAGTTAGAAGAACGATTATTACAACTTTATTGTTATAGTTATCGTCCTTGGTTGAACAGGCCCATTTCAGAATAGTTTTTAAGAAGCGTTTCTGATGTTTTGTCTTACCAGGTGTCTGGTGAAGTGGCTGGAAGTGAGATGTTCATGTCCCATGTGCAACAACCCCATCAGCGCTGCTCTGGAACAAATACACAGCCCGGGAAACCTGCTGGATGACCTGCTCTAAATCTCCCTTTCTGCCAAACTCTAACCTCATTAAAGATACTTACAATTAAGTTCTCTGATACGGGTGACATTTTTGCCTAGTGATCTCATACAATTCAAACAAAATGCCTTTATTTAAAAGCACTGCTGTTGTAAAACATCATTTGTAATGTTTTTGTATGGTTTAAAATGTTTGCAGAATGTTTACATACAATATTGTGGATTTTTTTTTTTTGTCCTGTGTTAGTATGTAAAAATTTGCAAGCATTCACTTAATGAATCCAAGTAACTTAAACTTAGTGGGACAGAAAACGAATGCTAAATTCAAACATTTCTGGGCCCATGCAGTTTATGGTAATAATAGGATACATATTAACACTTAATTATTGGATTTTAGTATCATTCCATTACTGGTTTTATTGCCTTTTTGATTTTAAATTTTAGTAATATTTATTTTCTAAATATGTTTATATATAGTTTTACTATATTTATTAAATGGTTTTTCTTAAGTTTACTAGTTGTGGTTGTTTTAGTAGCCAACATCAAGTTAAACTAAATGAAAAATTTTGCCTTGACAACTAACCAAAATAAAAAAAAAAGCTAGTTAAAAAGCCACTTAATTTGTTATTTCAAATAACCAAAATGTTTTATGGTTTTATTTTTAGTTAACCCTGTTAAGAACCACTGCACTAATAAAAAAAACAAAAAACAGAGCGCCAAATGCGGGCCAATAGAAAGACCTGCAGCAGAACGCTGCCATTTCAGAATTATAACAAACTTTAACGGGTTCCTTTTGAAGACTTCTATATTACAAAAGCAAATCAAATATCTCAGATTTCTTTAAAAACAATTGAGCTGTCTGTTCCAAGAAATGAAAGAATACAAAAACCTGTTGAAAGGAATCTTGATCCATCTTTAATCCATGTTTAACAAATTGTGCCCTGGGGACCGTCAGAATACATAAAACAGGACCATGACACATGGAATAAGCATCTCATTTAGGAATGGCAATAAAAAAAAGAAAAAAAATGTATATAGTAAGGAATGTGATGGTTGGAATGGGAAAGGGGAGTAAGAATGATTAAAGTTGGCCACAATCAGCAATCATGACCTTGGCAGAGCATTTCCCGCTGCTGGATCCTTTCTGCTCGATGGCGTCCACCACGGTCAATCCTTCTACCACTTTCCCGAACACAACGTGTTTGCCATCGAGCCTGTTCATGGAGAAACAACAAGGAGCTTTAGCACTAACATCAAATTGAAATCCTCTAAACATTTTCATATTCTAAAGAAACTTTAGTCCAATGGAAAGGTTCCAAGGATGTTGAAGGACGCTCTTATTTTATGCAAACATTAGTCTCAAAAAAGCCATTTACCAAGAAGTTTGAGCAGTGCAGACGAAGAACTGGGAGCCGTTGGTGTTCGGTCCAGCGTTGGCCATGGACAGGGTTCCCTTCCCTCCATGCTTCAGGGTGAAGTTCTCATCTGCAAACTTGTTGCCATAGATGGACTTTCCACCAGTTCCGTTATGGTTGGTGAAGTCACCACCCTACAACAAGAGAGCACGACATCAGTGTGAGCGGAAATCATTGCGTCCAATGACAGGACGGGAATCAGAGCTTACCTGGCACATGAAACCGGGGATGACACGATGAAATCCAGAGCCCTTGTAGCCAAAACCCTTCTCACCAGTGCACAAAGCACGGAAATTCTCTGTTTAGATATGGAGACATTAATGCATGAGAAGACAGTGTCTATATTTATAAGAAACCCATTTAATGTGGAAAAAGATACTTACCGGCAGTCTTGGGTACAACATCAGCTCTCAGCTATTTTAAAAAGAGGGGAAAAACAAGAAATTGAAATTAAGCTGATGTCCAAGCTTAGAATATGTGTGAATGTCAATGGATTTCAATTGTCAGATATTTTAAGTTAATTAATTGGAAAGTAATTGGCCATTTTAAGAACATCAGATTTTTTTTTCTCTGCATCTCACTGGTATAACTGTTTTCTCTCTCTCTCTCTCTATATATATATATATATTTTTTCCACTAGACTATTTAGACTGACTTTTTAATGCAACATTTTAAACACTGAACACAGAAAAATAACTAAAAATCTCAAAGTGCTACAAATTCAGAAAGCAAAACAAAAGCACAAAAAAACAAAAAAACAAAAGCTCTGGTAAAAACATTTTAAACCACATTTAAAATCATCCACAGTGTGTGTGTGTGTGTGTGTGCATATATGTGACCCTGGACCACAAAACCAGTCTTAAGTCGCTGGGGTATATTTTTAGCAATAGCCAAAAATACACTGTATGGGTCAAAATTATTGATTTTTCTTTTATGTCAAAAATCATTAGTATATTAAGCAAAGATCATGTTCCATGTAGATTTTTTGTAAATTTCCTACTGTAAATATATCAAAACATAATTTCTGATTAGTAATATGCATTGCTAAGAACTTCATTTGGACAACTTTAAAGGCAGTTTTCTCAGTATTTAGATTTTTTGGCACCATCAGATTCCAGATTTTCAAATAGTTTTATCTCGGCCAAATATTATCCTATCCTAACAAACCATACATCAATGGAAAGCTTATTTATTCAGCTTTCAGATGATGTATAAATCTCAATTTTTAAAAATTGACACTTATGACTGGGTTTGTGGTCCAGGGTCACGGTCACACACACACATACATACATACATACATATATATATATATATATATATATATATATACACACACACACACACACGCACACATATCCGTGCATCTTGAGAAGGCTTTGCAGTAATTTGCTTTATTGTTTCTTGTTAAAGTATGAAAGTAGTGACCTTTTTCTGTTTTAAAATGAGTAAAAACCTCTTTGTCCCGCGATTGTTTTCGTTTTTAAAAGATCAGACCCTATCTTTTAAAAACGAAAACAATCGCGGGACAAAGATGTTTCAGCTACTATAACGCTGAAAAAACCTGAGCAGGGTAAACTCATGACTTCCGCGTTTCTCTGTAAACAAGTTACTATTACTGCACAAGTGCATTCACTAACATTTTTGCAGTTCTGATTCAAAATGTAATGCCTGTTCGCTTATTAATTAAATTATTATTCGAGTAGAATTTAAAATATGAAAGCGCCGAGATGCAAAAGATTGCGTTCCGGTGAACAAGTTTCGACAGACAGCTAAACTCCACTATTCACCCCTCCCTTTTCAAAATGGCATCTTGGGTTATGAAAAAATGATGGTGAAAATGGCGTCCATATAAAAAAAACGTGTGCAGCGCTACACACGCGCAGCCTGCGTCTGTAATCACTGAAAACTCCGCCATGTGCGCTCAGCTGTCAGTCTCCTGTCAATGACAGCAGCACAGCTCATATTCTGTCAGTCATAAATCTCAGATTGACGAACAGCGTTCCGTGTCAATCACAACCGGCATCACTGTAGCGTTTGATAAACAGCGAAATGTAACACTGTTGCAACTCTGCGCGGGAAACAAAATCGCTTCCCCATTCGCCAATTTCAAGATAGTGGTGCTGAGACAGTCATATTACACGCACGACAGGCTTTTGGAAAGATTTTTAATGTAACAAAGCATTCGATTTAATAAAAACTGTGTCATGTAGATCCACATGACATTTGTTTCTGACATCCACCGCAATTCAGTCACTTTTTGTGACCTACCTCCATTACAATCCTCCCAGCACTCTGTCCATCGATGCTGATGTCAAAATAAACTCTGGGATTAGACATGATGACAAAAAAAATCAATCTGTATTAGTAGCTGGTCGCCGAAAGAATCCTACAAAATGCCGCAGCTTATCAGGAAGTAGGATGTGTGCGAAAACGGGATATATAAGCAGCCAGCAGCCCTTTTTTCAATTGGAACCTATGAAGCCGTGGAACAGCTGAATGACGTGCGCGTTGTCCAATCAGAGGCGGTGCAGATGAATAAATTACCGCAGGGCTCGATCGCAAAGTTCAGAGGGAGGGCATTTGATTGACATCCTCATTGGCCCGTTACAGTAGGTAGAAATGACGTTACTGCGTTCCATCCAATGAGCAACGAGAGAATAGTGTGAGCGTATATCAGCAGACTATCATGGCGCGAGGGCGGTGGCCAACAGCTGAATTCGCCATAACAGCGCAAAACTTTATCACGGATAACGAATGTTTAGAGGATTTAATTTATTTTCTCTACATTTCCTAAATTATGATGTCCTGGTTGATATTTAAACGCACTAGTGGGAGATACGAAGCGAGCTGAGTAAAACAAAAAGCTTTTTTCCCCCTCCTCACAACGCCTGTCTTGCATGACACGCCCCCTCGTGTTCCCGCGTCTCTCGACACAATGCGGTGCTGCTCTGCTCTCTCCAAATAAAGCCAATGAAACGCAATGGGGCTTAAGTCTTTACTTATAAAACATAATGGAAATATTTCACATCTTTAGAAAAACAAATCGATTTCAATTGTACATGTTTAATTCAATTGATAGAACTTAATGATCCACCAACACATGACAGTCAAACATCTTTTTGAACAGTTTGATCAACAAGTGATGCTGGTTTCTCAGTTTTTCATGATCATGGTCACAGATTTTGATGGTGAATTCATTTTTTTTTCTCTTTCTAACAAATTCATAAACTCTGCTAGTTAACACAGAAGAGAGATGCATACAGGCCCATCAATTATCTTTATAATTATAATAACAATTATTATATAATCAAAGATAAAATTGTATGATACACAAATGACTTCAAACAAACGAAAAAAGAACAAAAGCACATCCGACGACTCCTGATGCTCCCTGTATTGTTAATATACAAACTGCACTTTGCTAACGGTGCCCAAAGAGCAATGATAAATAATAAAATCAGACAAGACAGGAATCGACAGCAGACTCATCTCCCCTCCACGCCGAGAAAGCGAGCGCTTAATGGAAAACGGGGGGAATGAAGCGCATGTCTGACTTGAGCTCTTGTCATAGTGTTTAAAATGTCCTTTTTTCCATATCATGGGGTTGAGAGAAAGTTCACATCTGCGACAATAATAATACTATATCTGTACATATTTCACATGAATCCCAATGTTTTCCTCCTCAATTATGAGTGTGGCTATAAACATCAGTCCATTTCCTGTTGTGACGCTCCCACCCACCCAGATTTGTCGAGCAAAATCTCACTACGGGAAGGTGTTTGTCCAAAAAATGTCCTTGTGTGCAGTTGTGTGTTTTATAACCTGTCTACAAGGTGCTACTGGGCTGCTTGTGCTCTGTCTGGTTTCAAAGCTTCACACATTTTGTTGACAAAGAAAACTGATTTTCTACCAAATAACAGCCCAAACTTGCATATTTAAGGGCGAGTGAAATGTATCCGCAAGTGAGGGTGTGATTTGAGCCGCCGACGATCACAGATACTAGTCCTTTTTTTCATAATGCTAGAAATCCAGACCTCGTGGCCTTAAACCCACAGGGGAGGAAGACCGTTTTTAAAAACAACATTGAGGGGGAACGAAACTAACGAGAGACAGACGAAAACAGAGAGCAGGGTGTGGCATAAAATTAGTCTGAGTTTGAGCCAAAACACACACATAGTGTGGCTTGAGGTGTGCATGTGTGTATTTGTGTGGGTGTCACAAAAGATGACTCTTTGCCTTCAATTTCCTTCGTGTGTAGGCAAATACGGTAACTCTTGAAGGGCTCGGTGTGGTGTGCAAAATGTAATAGTGCACTTCTTTAATGCTACTGTTTAAGGTCTGACACACTGTGATTGCCTCTGTTAGCACGTTCAAAAGGAAAAAGGCTACACTTGAGGTCTTCTTCAAGTAAAGTTCACTTAAGATCAAGTCATTTGTGGTTTAAAACCATGTTACATGACATGGAGCTAGTTTGTGGTCATCTTTGGGCAAAAATAAAAAAAGAAATAAAACAAATCTGCTTGTTTATTAAGAGAATTACATTTATCCGTGTTTGTTTTTTTCAAGTTACAACAGAGACACTTTGGCTTTCCCCGTGTTATTTCTGAAGCGTAGTACTTTAGACCAGCACTGAAGTGAATTCCTCATCTAATTCAGATTTAAAACAGGAGGTGCAATGAAAAAAAAAAACGAACAATGACCCACCCCACACAATGTCACTTACACCACACGAGTCTGATGTGAGATGAGGCGTCTTTCTACAAATGATTCGAGAGAAGAGCGGGAACTCTTTCAAACTGAAATTCACAATAAAATCTCGACAGAGTTCAGAGAAGCAGACGAACAGTAACATTGTCACAGGAGGAAGAAAAAACAAAACAAAACAAGATCTTCGTTGCATCTTCCCATGAGTCACTGCATTCCAGTCTCAGTAGGAAACAGTGCCAAGACGCAGTCGGATATCTGTTACGCTTCCCAAAGCTCCCCTCGACGAGCCGGGGGTGTGAGGGGTCAGGGAGGCTTTGTGTTGGACGGCGATGTGTGACTGATGAATGAGTGGGACGGGGGGCTCAGTTGCTCTCGAACAGAGAGAGCAGGTCATCGTTACTGTTGTTGGGAAGGTCTGGAGGACCCAAGTAGGACAGCAACTCATCTGGGTTTGTCAGCTCTGGGAGAAGCTGGAAAACAAAAAGGGAAGTCCGGAGTTAAGAACCATCCTAAGGCAATACTAACAACACTCAAAACTCTGTTTCTAATCGTAACAGAAAATACAACATAGCTGGCTTTGTATGTTTCTGATTTGTAGGTGGAAATGGGCAGTTATTTTTCTATAGCATTTTAAAAAAAACAGTTCTGTTTCCAACAGCGCTACAAAGTCTATGAATCAATTCTTTTGAAATGTTTGTTCAGTGAATCGGCTGAAACTCCAAATAAGTGAATCTTTTAAGTAATCACTTGGCCCTAATGGAATCTTTTAAACTGATTTTGGAGGGAAATCTGTGGAAATTCTTTAATCATGGGAGTTAAAGGGGTAGTTCACCCAAAAATGAAAACACTTATCATTTACTTACCTTCATGTCGCTCCAAACCCATGGGACTTTGGTTAATCTTCTAATCACAAATTAAGAAATTTTAATGAAATCTGAGATGTTTCTGTCTCTCCAGGTAACCAAAACTTAGAAGACCCAAAAAGGGCATTACAAAAATAATCCATATGGAATCCAAGTCTTGTGAAGGTATCTCATCGCTTTATACGATTAACAGATTGAATTTAGACTTTTATTTACAGCTAAGCAATGACTGACACATACATAAAGCACATCACATATGGTAAACACGGAAGCTCAAACGTATCCATGATGTGCGAGAACAAATGAAATTTGTTACAGTGCAGGACGTTCACAAACTTCCAGTGTTTGTCAAATGTGATTCGCTCTGTGTGTGTTCATATTAGGGATGGGCATTTCAAGCAAAAGTAATATTCGAAAATCGCTGGGAATTATTCGATTATTATTCGACTATTCGAAAATAGCACCCCTTCCCTGTATGCATGCATGCACGTACGTCACGTTATTAGGATACACACCCATAAACAGAGAGAGAGACCAGTCACGCTTTTAATCTGTATGATAACAAACTGTTTTATTTATTTAAAGATAGGTTATCTT
>JAFVLL020000016.1:0-51336 GCA_021397915.2 Tor tambroides
TCACCCTGTCGGGTATCGTCGCCTGCGTCCTAAGTGTCCTGTGCGGCGCTCTTAATTTGCTGCGGGGAGTCCACGCAATAGAAAGCGTATTGCAGGTAACTTAAATCATGCACTAATAGTAATGCTGGCACTTTATTTTGGGCTTTGTTTCTTTTATTGATTAAAACGTTGGACTAAACATTACTTTTAAATGTATAAGTACCATTGTAATATAATAAATCATAACTAATGGATAGTAACAGTACTCTTGAATAATTTGTCCGACTTTGCACTTAGGTGTAATGTGATTCTCCTCTTCCATAAACAGAACAGTTTTGCTTGGCTTTGTATATTGCACTGATAAGTGAGCACTCGAGTCCTGGCTCTAGTAATTCATCCTCTGTTTTAGCATATGGCTTCCTGTTGTAATTTGTTCACTCTTTAACACAGCACCCTGTCTTTCCTCTTTTTCTGCTTCATCTGCAGAACGAGGATGAAGACTTTAATTACGTAATTGCTTTTTTCCTCGGAACCGCGGCCTGTTTGTATCAGGTAAGTGACGGCAGTCAGACTGTGAGTTACTGTCGGCATGCCAGGCTTCATTTCCTCTGCTCTCCGTCTCTGTCTGACCAACCGATGCTAATATATCACACTTTTCCTCTCTGTCGTGTAAAAGCGGAATCTGGAAAATTGGCGATTGCGTTTTTACTAGCATAAAACAAAAGCAGCTAGTATTGGAGATCATTTTTATTAGTGGTGGTTTTTCAAAACCTTCATTCTGCACAGAAAAAATATTTAAAATATTTAAACCTCCCTATTAACATAACATTTACTTGAGAAGCAAAATTGATAATATATTAAGACTCTTTTTCAGAAAAGACACTACTGTTCAAAAGTTTGGGGCCAGTATGATTTTTTTTTTCTTTTTCTTTTTATTAAAGAAACAAATACTTCAGTAAGGATGCATTAAATTGAATTGAAGTATGAAATGAAAGTATGATGTTTCAGAAGATTTCTATTTCAAATAAATGTTGTTCTTATAAACTTTCTAAGAATGTAGAATAATGGCTAAGACTAGAATAATGGCTGCTGAAAATTCAGCTTTGCATCACAGGAATAAATTACTTTTTAAAATGTGTTCAAATAGAAAACACTTACTTCACATTATTACTGTTTTTAATGTATGTTTCACCAAATAAATGCAGCCTTGGTGGGTGTAAGAGATTTCTTACACACAGAAAAAAAAATTCATATCAAACCCAAACTTTTGAATAGTAGGGCATAAACCTTAATGCATTCTTTTAGATTTATTCTTAAAACAAAGCTTGTACTGAGTTTTCTTCTTCCTGCCTAAAACTGTTTTCCTCTTGTTTCTGTTTCTATATATAGTGTTACTTGTTCGCCTACTACTCAGTTTGGAGGAACATCAAGTCATTCCTGGCCTTTGCTATGATCTGCCTATGTAACATGTATCTGTACGAACTCCGTAACATGTGGCAGATCCTCTTTCACGTGACGGTGGGAGCATTCATCACTCTGCAGATCCACCTGAGACAACCACAGGGCAAATCACCTGACTACAACGTTTGACCCCCTTGAAATCTTTTAAGACTGCGTAGCGTAGCCCACCATGCCAGCCCCAACCTGTTCCCACCCCATCTGAGGACAAAAGAACTATGGATTTGGAAGCAGGTTTTACAAATTATTTTGATATTGTTCAAGGAACACTTCCTGCTGTTTCATATCCAGTTGAGGAAACTGCTGTTCTTGTTGAAGCAAAAGGTTCATAACAGAGACTTTGTAAGCGCACAGCATTAGATTCATGCATGAAATATTGAAGGAAGCATTAGCAGATGAATCAGATGTGCACAATTAATATATTTTCCAATAGGGAGGAGTTTTAGTAATTTTTTGTTTTAATTGACATCAGCTCACCCAGGAATGAAAATTCCTACATCATTTCTTGAACAATGTTCACGTGGCTTTCCTTCATTCAGTGAATGTGGATGGTGAACAGGGTCTGTCGAGGATTTAAAAAATAAATAAATAAAAAATACAGATAAAAGCATTACTTAAAATCTCAAAACATTTAAATATTTACATATAGATGCAAATTGTGCAGCAAAACATTGTTTCTATACCAAATCAACATTTTTTCATATTTTGTAATTTGCAATGCTTCATGGAATTGTACGTTTGTCTGATTTTCAAATAGTTTTTTGCTTCAAATTAAAGTTTTTAATGTTTTAATACACCACATAGCTGATTGGTTTGGTTCAAAGCTTATAACACTTAAATGACAATTAAAAAAAAAAAAATCCATATAGCAAAAATGAATGGAATTAATTGAAAAATACTTTTGGGCAGGAACTGTTGCAGTTTATCTGTGTGTAAGAAACAGATCAAAATGGAAGTTATTTTTAACTAGTTTAGTCATTATTCACTAGTTAAGTAGTTCATTAACAAACTCTTGTTTGACAGTTGTGTCAGTTATTCACATTTTATTGTTCTTAAAAAGCAGCTTATACATTCATCTGCACATTTCCTTTTGTGTTCCACTGAATAAAGAAATTTCACTTTTGGTTGAACTGTACCTTTAAGATTTTTTGACACATTGTACAGTGGTTTCTCTATTTTGATTGTTAAAGCCAACTTATATGCAAGACTTTTTATAGCTGCATATATATATATATATATATATATATATATATATATATATACAAAATGTAACATTGCTGGATTTTCACTCATTTCTGCGAACGCAGACTTTGACAAGTTTGTCATATGCTTTCATAAATGCCTAATTTGAGTGTCACTGTGTTTGTGGTCATTAGTCAGACGTCTCTGCCCTGAAAGCATACTCAGATGTGTTATTTATCAATCGTGTCTGTGCTGCCTGCAGGTGTGCTCCTGCAAATGAATGTGGTTGGCTAAGAGGGAAATGGAATCACACTAATAGACAGACTCTGTTTTTTCCCCCTCAGTGTTTTGCTGCTTTTTGTCAACGGGTCTGTTCGGTGACCATGTTGAGCGGTATGAATGAGTTATGTTTTATTCTGTTTCTGTTCACCTGGTTTGTTTTCATTGTGCAAATGACAGGTTGAATGGATGATTGACAGATTAAGGGTCAAAGGGTTTTACAGTTCCTTAGATGATGTACATGCATATTTTCCCCCCCAAGTGTCAGTGATCAAAGATTGCATCTACGTCTTTGCATTGCAATGTACCTCAGTGCTCTCTCTCCAGCAGTAGTGCATTGCCTTGCCAGTTTGTTTGTACTCAGTCAAAAGGCCCTGTCTTGAAATCATCAGTAAAAACCTTGATTTGTATGATTATGTGTGCTTTTTCTTTGCACTTTACACATTTATAAAATATTAGCAACCTAAGTAGGGATATCAGGGTTACACACACACAAATGATTTTACATAGTTGAAAAAAATAAATGTTTTACAAGAAAATACTTCTTTAGTCTTACTTAAAAATGTAATGTTTAATTCAAAGTGTTACTTGCTTCTAAGTAATTGTGAAATTTATATGCATTATCAAAGTGAAATCTCTTTCCACACCAATTTTCTTAAAGTGTAGCTGTCACTACAGTTTCTCTGTCACGCACAGTATGAAAATATTTTAATATGTGCTTCTAAGTCACTGAAGTCAAATGTGTTGAGGCTCACCCAATTTATAAACTTGTTGCTATTCTCAGATCCTAAGAGGTGCAGTGATGATGAAGATGATGATGATTGTGGTTATTAGAAGTCATTTGGCTTATAGAAGCGTGACTAATGAAAGTAATGTTCCAGGTGATGCAGTGAATGCTTTTGTGTATGTGAAAATTACAGCCCATTTAGGCTTATTTGTACTTAGTGAGGGGGGAAAGTCTACATTTCTGACGTCTGTGAAATCGATGTTATTTTTTCCAGCTTATGTTCACTGCTGATCTAATTTTATAGTTGCATAGCACACTAGTCTGAATGAAAGCCTTGAACCACAAAGTGGGGGAAATGAGGGGAAAAAACACAAATTAAAAGTAAATTTGCGTCAATTTGTTTTTGTTTTTTTTGTTGTTGTATTTTTACCGATTTTTCTCCATTTTTTTTAAGTGTTTATTTTTAGGGTATATATAGTTAGGGTTGATGCATTTGAAGAAAAAATAGAGAAATATCAAATAAACTGAAGATCATGGAGGAAAAAATGGACAAAAGTTTGACAAAAAAAAAGAAAAAAAAAAATCACAATGTAATTTTTCTCCTTTGTGGGTTCAAGGCTTCCAGAACGCCATTATCAAGGGTGAGAAATGATTTGTTTTTCTTTCTTTGATTTTTATGACATTGTGCTTCGCCTCAGGTCTTTCTAACCTTTTGACTGCTGGATCAAACCCAAACCACTTGGCCATTAGACTGTTTTTAATGTCAATGAAATGCCATTCTCACGCCCAGCACAATTGCCTTTCTTTAATGCTTCATAAAACAGCTTTGCTCAGTCAAACTGACCGGATCGGACGCATGCAGAGACTAAATTCATGTGCAATCAAACAAGGGTATTTCACGGGCACATTTTTAAGATAAAAAAGGTCAGGTTTGCCAGTGGGGAAAGTGTACTGAAATTATGTGAATTATAATATGCTTGAGTGACCAAACAACCGCTCTGTGGGGTTTCTGTTCTTAGTTCTATTTCTGGACACATTTTGTTTATGTAAGCACTGAAAACAGCTCAGTTTAAAGGTTTGAATAATCAAACAAAAAATTAAGAGACAAATGTTCAAACTTGTATAAAATAATTAATAACCTGTCCGTATCCACCTTATTCTTCAACGCGGAAGTAAGCCGTTTTCTGTGAATGTGCGAGACTTCCGGTTCACAAGCCGCCGTAGAGAAATAACGAGAAGAATAACAAAGTGCAGTAAATGGTAAAACTGCTTGCACTACAAACCAGTGTGTTCATAATTAAGATAATACATTAAAATAATACGGTAAGACTCAACAATTTGCAATATCAAGCAGCAAAACGAGTTGTTTTGTACAGCTAAAAATAGCTGGAAGCGGATGACACCGGAAGCCAGACACATTAAATTTAGAAATGGCGGCGCCCGCTCTATCGGGAAAAATAAGGTGGATAACGAGAGCTGTACAAAACAGGAACACATTTGAGGCAAGTATTACTAGAGGCGCAAAATGAAAGCGCACTGCTGCCATCTTCTGGATATTTAATGCAACATTCTTTTTTGTGTATGTGTCAAAACACAACAATGTAATAAAATGCCATAAATTAGATTTGCATTTCCTTAAGGAATACCTGTACTTGAAAGGCAGCACCTCACCTTTGGCAGAACAAACATCTCGATGTCCAGCTGTCCACAATCATCTGAAATGTAAATGCGGAATTCAGTATGCAAATATATGTGCGAAAAACGACCTATCCCAATTCGATATGCAAATATTATTATAACGACACTGTCGATCACATTTTGAATAAAGAAGTTAAATTAGTAACAGATCTAACAATTTAATTTCCACAGAGAAAATAAATAATACAGACTGAGAATGATGAGCGCGACTAAATGACATAACTAATTTTTGAAAGAAATCTTTCTTCAGGTATATTACCAAAAGCATCTACAAAACCAAATAAAATACCAAATACTGTGGAGAAGAGAACAAAAAGTGCAATTTCAAAACAGCGCTGCTTTGCAAGCACTGTAATAATCATAACTACATGATTTCAGAATGAGTTTAATATTATAATAGTTTATTTGGATGTAAAAAAAAAAAACAGCATTGAGTTTTGACATGGCAGATAAGCAAAGACAACCCAAGGTGAAGCTCCACTGGAATAGTAAATGCCAGTACTCAGCAGGACATAATATGTGGTATTTACTTGACATCTCTTACCTTAGTGCTTTCGTTTGGATAACAAACACAAGGAAGTGAATTAAAGCTGAAGTGTGTAATTTAAATGTTTAAATACTTTCTCCTCCCAGTTAAATATGCAGAGATACCTACTCGTAAGCCATTCATCCCGGGATAAAAGTAAATCTGTCTCAGCGGCGCAGTCAAAACTTTGCTGTTTGAGAATCCCGACCAGCCCGACACAGCAACACTGAATCAACCAATGGCGTGGATTCGGGGCGGGGCTAAATTATCGTCTGACCAATGGCGGAAAGGGAGCATGTCCAATCCCGTTTGGTGCCGCAGAAAATACACACTTCATCTTTAATTTAGGAATTCATACAGCAACTGCGTCTTCTAGCATTAAAAGACGCGTGCTATGATGACATTAAATACAAAAACCAGAGGTTTTATTTTAAAAATCGTTGGCAAGAAAATGGCACTAATTTTCTTGAGGAAAATAAAGACCTAAGTGACTCTGGAAGCCCAGCTGGGTCCAAGTTTTGAGAAGCTAGAACAGGACCAAATATAGTTTACTGTTTCATAACACGTTTGAGAAAATGCAGATTTTTTCCAACACATTATATCATAATCCTACCTGAATGTATCTGAAATAGGTAGTCACTTGTACCCTATACATTTTTGTACACACACCAATTCTTTACATACAAAGGCCTCATTGGAGAAAATGGACATTCATTGGGTCGTACCATCAGATTGAACTGAGAGAAAGAAGGAAATGCTGGTCGAGCTGCAGTGCAAAAATGGTGAAGATTTGTGGCATAACGGAATCATCCCTAGAGGATCCCAACTTCTTGTACCATAAAGGCAAGGCTAAAATCAATATTTGCAGATGTGTTTGCCAAGCTGCCTTATGTTCAACTGTCCCAATACTTATGCTCACATCAATGAGTGGGATGAACTCTAAAAGTGTTGTTATTTTTATTTGGTAAAACATGTATATGTTGAAATGGATAATAATAAAATGTGGCATTCTGTAGTTTTTTTCTCATATTTATCTTTTAATCATATTTGCAAATGTATTGACTCCACAGCCAACAGAGCAATTTTGTCTTTACTGTTCCAATACTTATGGAGGGCACTGTATGTATGTATGTATATGTGTATATATATATATATATATATATATATATATATATATATATATATATGTGTGTGTGTGTGTGTGTGTGTGTGTGTGTGTATGTATGTATGTGTGTGTATGTATATGTGTGTGTGTGTGTGTGTGTGTGTATGCATGTATTTATAGACAGCATTCTAATATATTAATGTATAAAATATAGAATCTAAAATAGCATTGACAGTTTGGCTTTTGGAGTCAAAATATAAAATGTTAAAAATACAAAAACAGCCATATTTGACTGTTTTCCTCTGTCCTTAAAAGTGTCTTCAGTGTATACAAGTGTCTGTAGTTTTGTGAATGTAAATTTGTGTTTGGAACAGACAGTCACATGCCTTGTTCGTGCCACCAGCGACTAGCATGTCATCATCCGCCATACTGGTTGGTTGCTTGTTCAGTCTCATTTCTTATTGACGACAAACCAGTTTACACTGCTAAAACGAACATGGGAAGGAAAATGTTGTATTTAAGTTGTAATGGTGCATGATGCATCGTATGAAGGATGAACGAGAATCAGTGTGTGCTCTTTGTCAATGTGGGTGGTCATTTATCTGCGCCGAAATAAACGCTGGGATATTTGGGTCCACATACACTTACTTGTCATATGCGTCGTTTTGTAAATACTGTCCCTGCACATGATTAGGGATATAAATTGCTGACTGCAAGGACAAAATTTAGTCAAAGTGATTCTCAACTAAAGTTTCTGACTGAAGACAGACTGACATGCTCCATCAGGTCGGTCTAAATTTGTTGCACTGTTGGACCTGGGCAAATCCCAACACTGAAAATGAATGACTTCGGGTTGTTTCAAGTCATCTGTGGTGTGAACAGGGCTTTATTCTCAACTCTGGATCGTTCAGAGGCAACACTGTCAATGCTAGCTCCCTTACCAATAACAACCACAGTCGCTGCAGCAAAGTTCGGAAACCATAAAGGATTTGTAGAGCTGCTGTGCTCACTATGGCCTTCTACCATATATTAGCTCATTGTGATATCTCTATCTATTGTGATATCACCTAGACAGTGTTGAACGCAACAAGACCGTATGAACAGAACTCTTTACATACACTGATGAATCATATACACATAAAACATGTGTTTTACAGGTATATTGGCTTCAGTGTTGTCATGCAGTTTTGCAGTTTTGTCGGAGGAGTAAGATCGCAGTCCAGCCACACCTGAGAGAGCCAAAGCCAGGTGCAGAGAATGCAGTTCATCTGTCCTCTCTTGGCAATATAAGAAATATAAGACCGGGAGAACTGCTTTGTATGCCTTGAGATTCCTTTGTTTCTTTGGTCTCTGAGGATGAACTATCTTTCTGAGCTGTTCCATGCCTTAAATTAAGGGGCCAAAGCCCTCTGTTATTCCTATAGGAAGTCTCGGTGTGCAAAGAGGCCACTCTTAGACGGGCTGAGGGCTGTTTCCAAACAAATCTTATTGTGATTGGTCCAGGAGGATGCCCTTCAACAGCCTGGCATGCCCGGCCCACAGTGTCTCGTCCTCATATCATCTCAAAAATGTTCTGAATATCAGACACTGAGTGTTAACTGCTGTTGGGTCCTCCATTTAGGAAGTAGGTTGTCATTTCTCCTTTGCCTTTGACTTTCACAACGCCTCTGCACTCCAGTGTGTAGTTATAGGAGCTGAGAACCTGGTAGAGGTCAGTTGTGACCTGATACAGAGAGAAATTAAGAGCAGATGAGTATTTATAAAGAACCGAAGAGTTTGTAAAGAAGAATTTGACAGATTTACTTATCTAAACCTGAGACTACTAGTGAAAATGCTTCCGTTTTACAGTTTTTTTACAAATTAACTACATTTTTAAATTTTAAATTCTGTATTTATTTCAAATTATATTACACTGCTCTGCATCATATTTTCCAATACTTGTTTCTTACTAATTTTTAAGTGCTGATTTCAAAAATAGTGCCTGTTTTGCTCCAGCACATCACACTTTCTCACAAAATATGTGCATTTCATTTGCTTCTGACAGCCATTTGTAATGTGAAGTCATCTTGTATTATCCCTTAATCACCAGAAAACTGCCAAAAGACATGATTTCTATATTCCTCTGAGCCAGATTACAACTATTTGTTCAATTCTTAGACTATTTTCACATTTATGATTCCTAAGTCATTATTATAAAATAATGTTATAAACGTCATTTATAAATGTGAAAAGTAGCTGATTTCCACTCCTTTGCAGATTATAAACACATTTTGTATGTAGAAACTGTGTAAGTGAAAAGTTAAATAAACCACATAAAATAGCAGCACTCAACATTAAATACTTGTTAATCATTTCACATGATGTTTCTTTGTTTAAACTTTTTTTAACAACTTAAAATTGTATTTCCAGGGGTAATTAAAGGGTTACTCCACCCCAAAATGAAAATTGTGTCATTAAACACTTAAGTTACCCCCCATGTCGTTCCAAACCCGCAAAAGCTTCGTTCGTCTTCGGAACACAAATTAAGATATTTTTGATGCATTCTGACAGTTCTCTGACCCTCCCATAGACAGCAATGGAATTAACACGATCAACGTCCAGAAACGTAGCAAGGAGATCGGTAAAATAATCCATGTGACATCAGGGCTTCAACCGTAATTTTATGCGGTTTTCTTTCAAATCAAAGCGTAAGCGACGTAGAAAACGTATCCGCATGGCGCAGCTGGCACAGAACAGCGTACGCTTTTTGCATTCAGTGGATATTCTCCAAAATGGCGCTACGGTGACGCGGAGGAGACGAATTGTTGAATAAAGTTATTTTGTTTTTTTTCGTTTCGTACAAAAAGTATTCTCGTAGCTTCGTAAAATTACGGTTGAACCCCTGATGTCACATGGATTTTTTTTTACCGATCTCCTTACTACGTTTGTGGACGTTGATTGTGTTAATTACATTGCCGTCTATGGGAGGGTCAGAGAGCTGTCAGAATGCATTAAAAATATCTTAATTTGTGTTCCGAAGATGAACGAAGCTTTTACGGGTTTGGAACGACATGGGGGTAAATGATTAATGACAAAATTTTCATTTTGGGGTGGAGTAACCTTTAAGATTTTGAAGAGCACGTTTTCAATGTGGACTCAATCTTTCAGTACATACAGGATATGTGGACAATCATAGAGACCTATAATACATCTCACCTGTATTCTCTCAGGTACCCCTGTGCTGTCCATACGGCTGGCTACATTCACAGTATTCCCCCATATGTCATATTGCGGTTTACGAGCCCCAATGACACCAGCCACGACAGGACCTATATTGAGACCTACAGTACAAAGTAATCTATGAGCTCTCATGACAACATGCTTTTCATGTTACAACAATAAATTATATCTGTCATTCTATAAAAGTCTTTGTCTGAAAGAATGTTTAAATCCTACAGAAAGTCTTTTTGAAAGGATAAAGGGACCATTTCATAAAAAGACACAAATGAAAATTACAGATAAGGCAGGTGACTGGTGGAAAGTGTAGCTAAGCCAAATCCTTACCGATCTTCATTTTGAAGTTATTGAAAGAGTGTTCATTGATGTACTTCATCTGGTCCATGAGGCGCATAGCGTAGTCGGCTAGAGCGCGAATGTGTGACCTTCCTGCTTTATCATAAGTGGAGTCATTAAGCCCAGACGCGGCCATGTAGGTGCTGCCAATGGTCTTGATCTTTTCTAGTTGACGAAACTGATCCTCACTAATGATCTGCAAGTAAAGTGAGACGAGGTAATGACTTTCATCTAGAAATGAGAAGGTAATAAACTTCTACATTTGTAAGTTTCACACACAGGTTTAAATAGAGACCAACTGCTGCAAAGAAAATTTGAAATCTTTTATGCAAGAACTAAAACACAGTATAAACCTAGTTAAAAAGGGCTGTTTTCTATTTGTTTATTAATAAATACTAATAAATAACATTAACACACATATAGAAATATTTTATTAAGACATTTAAAAATAGATTACTTTAAACTGATTATTGTTTTATTAGTATTATTTACTTGATTGATAGTCTTTTCAACATCAACTGCAGCTTTCGCAAATAAAATTTAGAAAACAGTTCTTAGGTTTGTCAGAAATCACTGTACCTCATCAAAGTCAGCGATGATCTCATTGAGTAGTCTCAAGCACTCCACACCTTCATTATTGGCCTCCAGCTCCACATAGAACTCGGAGAAATTGCTGATAGAGGCAAACATGACAGCCACACATTCGCACGACTGATAATACAGCTCGTCATTCCGTCGCTCGCGCGCCAGAAAGTGTGCGGCCACATCTTTGGGCAGGATGTTGTGGAGAAGCCGACGGTTGTAGGCCTGAAGTTCTTCCATCTCCTCCTTCTCCTCTGTGGCCTTTGAATACAACAAAAATAAAGGGATGATGCTACAAATAACAGGTAGAGCAAACAACTTGATTAATACTGCATTGTTGCAACATTGAAAGCCAAACTGGATCAATATGCGGCTTTATGGCTGACAGCAATATATGTAAACATTACATAAATTCACCATTATATACCACCGTTGAAAGGTTTGGGGTTGGTGAGATTTTTAAAAATGCTTTTAAATTAGTCTCTTTTCCTCACTTGTGGCTATATTTATTTGATCAAAAAACCAGTACAAACAGTAATGCTGTAATGCTTTTACAAATTAAAATGACTAATATGCTGCTGTAAGGAGTGAATTTATTTCCCTCTAAAATTATTTCTTAGGTCAAAACTCAGGAACTCTTGCAAAGACAGATGCCATGCAATAAAGCCATAAAACTGATCTGGAGAAGAGATCTCCAAAGACAACAAACTGCACCGATCTCCTTGCTCATTTACGACCCCCTTCTTCCCCCTGCCATCTCTGCCTCTCCCTTTTCCCCCAAAAGGTTCATTAAGAATATTCAAGTGTTATATCTTGTGAATGTTGTTTTCCCTTTCATGTTTGGTATCATTTTAAAGGTCTCTGTGCGATTGGTAAACTGGTCTCAATTTTACAGTAGTCATTTGTATTATGAGAAAGATTGAAAACTTTTGTAGAATTGTGTTCTGCTGAGGAGGGGGTGTGTCCCCCTTTAGGGGTCTGCGGGAATGTTTATCCATCTTCATCCAGATGCGACCCTGGAGCACTAAAACCAAAAATACCAAAAGGTCTTTTATGTTTTTACAACTGATCTGAAGCTGTGTTATCTGGGTATATAAGGGAGGTGACAAAACACTACTTTGCGATTCTGTAGTCAGAAAGCCCGTAGTGTGGTGTGTGCATTTACACTCCATACTATGTATTTTCTAAAGGTCAGGTATACATCTTACTCTTAGATTCATCTTTGAGAATTTGATGGTATGTATTTGTTTGAACTGGAACTGAATTTAATTCTGAATTGGCTTCTAATTGTTTCATTATGTAATTGGCATGATACAGCTTTACCTGACTAATAATAAATTGTTATATTTGATTTATTCTGATCTCTTCTGAAATCATTCTTCCAGTAGATTAATGCGTAGCGGTGTTTCTGCAAATATGCGTTCAGGACAGATCATACCGAAGCACCGACGGATGAACCATGGGGGGCATTTTTAGGGGCTTCCTATTTCTGACTGTCGCTGGCTTAACACGGTGTAGCTCTCGTGGTTATAGGAAAAAAAACACTTTTTGTTATGAGTATGCAGGCGCAGCTCACTTAAAGGTATTATATCCACCCTGCACCCTCTGAGTAAGTTCAGAACTGACGAGTTTGTGTCGTGGATGCACTATCGGCCGAAGTGTTAATTCCTATGCGATACCTGGTCCCTAATGAACGAGAATTGAAAGTATGGGATTTCCAGAATAATCAAATATCTAAATTAATGTACAATCGATATTTGTGATCAGTTTTTAATTAAGAATATTGCCTAAATTTAACGATCACTTGAAATTGGAGTCAGATTAAGCACGGAGCTAAACTGAATTGAAACTAAATCCAGATAAATTCAGGGGCGCAAATAAAAGACCGAACATGCATTAAACCTTCGACCAGGCCGCTGATTCCGTTGTTTGGGCCAGCGGGTGGAGTCTTACACTGCTTGGTACAGTTATGCTGCTTTGTACCCATGTATAAGTCTTTATTGTCACTTTTGCTAAATAAAAAGTGCTGAATAAAAGTATTTTTTTTTAAATAAATAAATAAATAAATTTACTGATGCCAAACCTTCGAACAGTGGTGTAAGCTACAACAAAAGCTACAGCAAAAATTGTGTTTTTGCTGTTTTGTACATTGCCTATTTGGATATTTGGATATTATTCTTTTATTATCTGTGTCCTGTCCTGTTGCTGTCTTTCTGTTGCACTGTGGAGCTTCTGTCACAACAAATTCCTCGTATGTGTAAACATACTCGGCCAATAAAGCTCATTCTGATTCTGATTCTGAAAATGTTTAAGAAGCAAGAGTGGGGAAATGTATCTGACAAACTGGTTTGATGGACAGCAATACATATTTAACAGCTTTTCACAAAATATCTCCATTATACACAGATAAACACACCTGTAACTTCCAGAGAAAGTCTAGTCTGGCTGTAGACTCCACCTGCTGTGCATGAAGGTAGAGCGCCAGCACAAAAACTGTGATGACGACTGGAGTCATGATCTTCAGAGGAACCCGTGCGTCTGTCTCACAGCTACAACATACAGAGCACTGAGTGTGATGAACAGCATGATGATCTAAAGCGTTCAAATCAAATCAAATATATGTTAATCTGCTACCAAAAACATGATTAATATCATATCGTGACACTATCGGGCTACATGGTCACAAATTTGATTTATTCCTATGGGGACAGCAATCTTCATAGTCATGCAATGAAAACAACATGCTCACTGACATTTCTTTGAGATCAGTGTTTCGATTTCATTGATTTTATCTTACCTTGTTCCATTATACTCTCTGTGAAGACAAAGGAAAAGCACATGTATCAGAAGGATAGAGCACAGCAGACAACACGTTATCTTCGAGATAGATTTAGTAGAACTGATAATACAAATAAGCAAGTAAATACTCAACAGAGGATTCATTAGTATGGGTATATATAGTGGTAAGAAAGTTGATTGAATTACAGTAATTTTATTAATGTAGAAAATTGATACTGTGCCTACTTATGCTATACACTACTGTTAAAAAGTCTGAGGTCAGTAATATTTTTTTAAAGAAATTAAAACTTTTATTCAGCAAGGATACATTACATTCAAATAAATGTTTTTGGTCAGGGCTTTCACAAAAATACTAAGCAGAAAAACTGCTTTCAACATTGAAAATAAATGTTTCTTGAGCACAAAATTAGCATTTTAGAATGATTTCTGAAAAATCACATGACACTGAAGACTAAGTGTAATTAAGTTTAAAAATTAAGCTTTGCCATCACAGGAATAAATTACATTTTACATTAAAATAGAAATTTTATTTTATTTTTTTCACAATATTACCGTTTTACTGTTTTTGATCAAATAAATGCAGGCTTGGTGAGCATAAGAGACTTCTTTTAAAAACATTAAAAAAAAAAATCTTACCAACCCCAAACTTTTGAATGGTAGTGTATATTACATTTAATCACAACTGTGATCTAGAACAAAATACTAGGGAATATTTAGCAGTCCCTTAAATTTGGTAGGAACATGTTCCAACCATCCATAATAAAAAAAGGACAAGACAACCTTAATGTTCAAAAAAATCTATATTTTCTATAGAATATATGATAGGAAGGATGATGATGAGGACGATGTTGATGCAATACACTGTGCTACTTGGCTAAAATCTAGATACTCACATGGCATTGGCCATGACCAGCAGGTCCACGTTGTCAAAAAGGCTGACCTCAGGCACCTCCACGATAAGCACGTACAGGATCTCAATGAAGAGCATGAGGAAGAGTTTACCAATACTGCTGACCTGTAGGAACACTGAGCAGGCCAGTAAACTGAGCAGCACACATGAAGAGAAATACTGCAGAAAGAGAAAAACATTCAGACATTAGTCTTTCGCTTTCCCTTCAACTTATTCCATATATGATTTATCAAAAGACAAGCATTTCAGAGCAGTGCCTAAAATTACAGCTATGAAAAATAAATGGAGAGGCCTATCACTGCTGAAAAATATCGACTTGGAACATGGTGCTATATAGCTGGTTCAAGCTGGTCCAAACGAGCTAGTAGCTGCTCACTGATTACTTAAAGCAATAGTTCACCCAAAAATGAATATTTGCTGAGAATGTACTCCCCCCTCAGGCCATCCAAGATGATGAGTTTGTTTATTCATCAAAACTTGTTTAGTGAAAAGCTGCATGTTTGTAATAAACAAATCCATCATTAAGACATTTTAACTTAATTCATAATAACTCTTCCTCCAGCCAGAAAGTCCATCCCCTGTTGTCCTCTCACATCAAAATCCACAACATATTTGTTTAGAACTGTTTTTGCTTGTAAACAGTGCTTGATCTGTGGATATTTCTCTCCTGATTCAGACAAGACGACTTTCTCACTGGAGAAATCAATATTATGGATAGGGGACTTTCAGATGGAAGCAATGGTTAAAAACAATCTTAAAAATGGATTTATTACAAACATGCAACTGGAGTCACGTGGATTACTTTATTGTATTATTGTGATGTTTTGATCAGATGTTTGGACTCTCATTCTGATGGCACCCATTCACTCCAAGGGATCCTTTGGTAAGCAAGTGATGTAAAGCTACATTTCTCCAAATCTGTCAATGAAGAAGCAAACTCATCTACATCTTGGATGGCCTGAGTGTGAATAAATTACATTTTCAGCAAATTTTCACAAAACTACAAAACTGAACTGATCTGAGAACATTGTCACACCTCTGGGAAATTGCAGGTGGGTGATGAGCTGTTGCAGAGGGTGTCCGGAGACCAGAGAGTGTAGTTGAAGGAAGAGCTGCGAACATGGCAAGCGTTCACATCACTGGGGCTGATGTTAAACTCCTGCCCTAAACATGTCTTCAGGTCATCTGTACTGCAGGTGAACTAAAGGACAGATGAAAATGTTTCTCAGATGAAGATAAGTGACAGTATTTCATTTAATTAACCACTACAGATCTGTGAAGCACTTCAATGTCAAAAGTCAATTACTTAAAAGCATATGATTTCATTTTCTATTTTTGCAATTCTGTCTCTACTCCTGCAAGTCATTAAATATGGTGAGACAGATTAAGTGTTAGTTGTATGGCTATATAGTGTATGTATCACTAAATGTATCACTAGTACAGGAAATAAATAAATATCAGAGGCATTAAGGCACAGAATCCTGAGGTTAAGGCTTGTGAGACTCACAATGTTAATGAAAGCGGAGAGAAAGACCAGGACGATTGTAAAAACCCCCACCAGGGTGCTGTTGAGTCTGGACTGAACAATCCTTTTTGACAGAGTTTGCAGAGGCACAGGGAAAAACTGTCAATAGAGAGAAACATGAATTGAGTTTCACAATATCACTAACGCAACAGTATCTGAGAATGATTTAATGCTGTCACATGATGAAAATCAAATAAAAGTAAAAAAGTATAAAATTAAAAGTATAAAAGTACATTTAAAATGCTTTTCTTTTGAACTTTCTACTCAAAAATCCTGAAAAATAAAAATAAAAAGTATCACCGTTCTCACAAATATATTTTGAAATGTTATCAACATGAATGATAATACAAAATGTTTCTTGAGCACTTAATCAGCATATTAGAATGATTTCTGAAGGATCATGTGACACTGAAGACTGGAGTAATGGCCGCTGAAAATTCAAGTTGCCATCACAGGAATAAATTACACTTTGAAAATATATTCAAATAGAAAACAGTTATTTTAAATTGTAATATTTTACAATATTACTGTTTTACTGTATTTTTGATTAAATAAATGCAGTCTTGGTGAGCATATTAAAACATAATAAGACCAAAAGATCTTATGGATCTTGTGGGTTTACAAAGATTTTGTAGAACTGGCTTTTATGAAAGACTTTTTACGGGTCAGGAAGTTCAGAATCTAATTCCACAGCATCTCTAAGGAAAGACCTGCGATGCCCCTTGCCGCCCATGGAGCAATGCAGTGACAGTTCCACCTCATTGTGCACAAATGAGCTGCCGGCACTTTATCGTGTCTCTGGCTTTGCTCTGTGTGACTCATTGTCTCTGGAGACCTGCTCAAAGTTACGCAGCTAAAAGCCCAATATCAATCAAACCCGCTCAGGTTATTTTTGTGGAGAATTTGAAGGTTGATAAACACTTGGATTTAGCGATGATGTGTCTTTAAGAGTAATAGGAAATGGCCTGTGAAGGACATGTTAAGATGTATTGTTTTCTAGAGGATGGATTGTTTTCTAGGACGGAGTTTATGTGTTTTCCTGCATTATTGTAGATGCCATGTTGCTCAAGGTTTGTCCTCTTTATTATGTAAAAAATAATTACTATTATTCAGAATTTCATAATATTGCAAATTAACATTATATGTGAACCTGGACCACAAAACCAGTCATAAGGGTCAATTTCTTGAAACTGAGATTTATACATCATGAAAGCTGAATAAATAAGCTTTCCATGGATGTATGGTTTGTTAGGATAGGACAATATTTGGCCGAGATACAACTATTTGAATATCTGGAATCTGAGGGTGCAAAAAAATCTAAATATTGAGAAAATCACCTTTAAATTTATCCAAATGAAGTTCTTAGCAATTCATATTACTAATCAAAAATTAAGTTTTGATATATTTACAGTAGGAAATTTACAAAATATCTTCATGGAACGTGATATTTACTTAATATCTTAATGATTTTTGGCATAAAAGAAAAATCGATAATTTTGACCCATACAATGTATTTTTGGCTATTGCTACAAAAATATACCTGTGTGCTACTTAAGACTGGTTTTATGGTCCAGGGTCACATATAGGATATATTATGTACAATACCAACATTTCACTCACCCCAAAACAGGAGTAAATGGCTGATATGAACATGACAGCCATCAGGAGGATGAGGCACAACATATAGAATCCAACCATCAACCCAGAGCTGCAGAGAAACAAACAGGTGTAGAGAGGGAACCAGGTGAGTAGAAAATTGCTGCGTGTCATTTTAAACAATTATTATTTGTCATAATTAAAATTTGATCCAAGGGAGAGGAGAAACCTGCTTTGGCTGTTTTGGCTGCTCAGGTACTAACTGTCTTCACCTTTACAAAGTCGAAATGAATAAAAGCTTCTGTGTATGAAAGCTATGTGACATTCCCATTCAAAATCAAACAACACCTTCTCTAAGCCTTTGGTTGTTTGAATGGACCAGAAAACATTTGCTAGGATCAGGTATTTAACTGAAGTGTACTTACTGTGGCACAATGACGATCTGAATGAAGCAGATGAATAAAAAGACGAGGGAGGCACAGGCTACGTATGCTCCGAACCTGGCGTCTACCTGTTTGGAGTACTGAGAGAAGGTGAGGAAAGAGAAGAGAAAAGAGTGGGGTTACAAATACAGTTTAAATAGCATGTGAAAGTAAGTAGTGTTTTACCAACTGAGGGGAGTGGATGTGCTAATATTCATTTCTTATTTCAGTTTTTTCAGATATTGCACACACAAAGAGCCATTTTAAGCTCATTAAATATATCAGCATAATTAGAAAAAAAAAAAAAAAAAACATTATAACTTTATGCCTGGAAATCACAACAGTAAAATTTCGAAATGTAATCCAAATGTATGGAAGCCCATTTCTGCCACTAAATTAAAAAAAAAAAAAAAAAAAAAGGTAACTGTGAAATTGTAACTTGAAAAAAAAGTCCAGTTCTGAGCAGGAAAAAAAAAAGACTGATATGTTCTTGGAATTGAAAGTTTATATCTCGCAGTTTTGACTTTATAACTCAAAATTGCAAGTTTATATCACGGAATTCTGAGAAAAAAAAATCAGAATTGCCAGTTTATCATCTCACAATTCTGACTTCTTTTCTCACAACTGAGAAAACTTTTTTTTCTCAGAATTGCCTGATATAATCTCACAATTCTGAATTTTTCCCAGAATTGTGTGATATAAACTTGCAATTCTGAGAACATATCAGTCTTTTTTTTCTCCTCAGAACTGGACTTTATAACTTGCAATTGCGAGTTTATATCTCACAATTCTGAGAAGAAAAGTCAGAATTGCGAGATACAAACTCACAATTGCGAGAAAAAACAATTCTGACTTCATATCTTGTTTCTCACAATTCTGAGAGAAAAAAAAAAGTCAGAATTGCGAGTTTCTCACAATTCTGAGAAAAGTAGTCAGCATTGCAAGTTTATATGAAGCAATTCTGAGAAAAAAAAGTCAGAATTGTGAGATAAAGTCGCAATTACCGTTTTTACTTTTTATCCAGTGGTGGAAACGGGCTTCCATACAAATGTGCTTGGTTTGTTTTTTTAAAAAAAAAAAAAAAAAAAAAAAAAAAAACTCCAGTCTTCAGTGTCACATGACCCTTCAGAAATCATTCTTATATGCTGATTTGAAAACATGATACATTTTTTTCAGAATTCTTTTATGAACAGAAAGTTAACAAGAAACATTTGAAATAGACATCTTTGGTAACATCATAAATGTCTTTGTCATCTTTGATCAATGTAATGTGTCCTTTCTAAATAAAACAATTTCTTTCAAAAACAAAAATCTTTCTGACCCCAAACTTTTGAACAGCAGAGGAAATATTTAAAAAATAATATCAAGTAAATTTCTTCAAAGACTATGGAAGTTAACTCTTCAACAAAGACTATGGAAGATAATTGCTTCATTCATGAGCCTAAAATAGACATTCTGGACACAGACAATGGAAGCAACAAAAGCAACAATTATCTCCACTACAAACTGGAGGCAAGTCTCTGAAAGAGCCGTGTGATCAGTGCCAGAAATACGAGGACCTGCACACAACCAGCTAAAAGTGGATGTGACTGCAGATGGAGGATGAGAACGTAAATCCAGAGGCTGACAAATTTTCTTTCCACATTACTCTTTCATCACAATCTTTACAAAGAAACCTAGTCTCCTACATGTGACAAAAACTCCATCTTATCTGGGAAAGTTTGGGCATCTCTCTGAGGTGGGGGAGGGCAGTGATGACAAATGCTTTGAAGGTAACACAATAAAATGACTTAAATCACAGTGCAGCATAAAGACGTCAGTCTCTGACTCAATCCGAACCTGGACCTTGAATTTCATTACCTTCCTCTATTCATCTTAGCAACGTGCCACGTCTTTGAGCTATGCTGAATATTTTCTCTGAACAACAGTACTACAATGGACTTCTGATTGGCCCTCTGCCCTATTTTTTTCTATGCAACTGAAGGAACAATTTACCAGTTACATTAACTAATGATTTGTTAAATGCTCACAAGTCATGCAATTTACAGCAAAATCCCTAGAAGGCCAGATAATGTCAGCTTGATGACGCATTTAAATCAGAAGAACTGCCAACTCTACTTTTTTTTGGATAATAATAATTGTTTAAGCTTGACAGGCATAAAAACACACTTACATGATCAACTGATTTTCAGTGGACAACAATGTGAAAAATGTTCATTTTGGCCTATTCTTTACATGAAGCTTTGATAGTGCATGACTTGCATAGACTACTTTTATAGTGGGGTTTTTTGTCTCATTTTTGGAGCTTGACAGCTGTTATATTTATTTATTAATATTTAGCTTTTATTTTTATATTTTCATTTTTCATTTTAATGTTTTATTATTTATTATGAGTTTTATTATTATATCGTTACATGCTTTTGTCATTTTTGTTAGACTTTATTTCTATCTAGCTTTATTTTTTATTTCAGTTTTAGTTCTAGTAATTGTATTACGCCAAATTATTTTCAGTAAGTTTCTATTTTATTTCATATATTTATTTCAACAGATTTTTTTCAATGTATGGAAAAGAGCAGTGTGAACATTTTGCTAAATTTCTCATTTTTTGTGGTTCATGGAAGAAAAAAAAAACATTGTGTGGATTAGCATTAGCCAATAAATCAAGTTGTGGTGTTAAGGTTTATCTTACCACTGAAGCTAGTCACAGACATGAAAGTCATACCTTCTTCTCCAGGTCAGGTTCTCGGAACGTCAGCAGAAATTTCTTGACGTGTTCGGACCGTAATCTGTCGATGCTTCGAGCGTCAATGGCACGGCCCAGAAACTCGTCCACCTCATCCTCAGGGTTCAGGTTTTCTTGCGTGTTTCTGAAAATGAAATGTCTAGATAACAAGACGAGACAGTTTTTCTACCTTTTTCCTCCCTTCTTAGTTATCCTTTAACTTAATACTAGTAATTATCACACCACCAAAAAAAAAAAAAAAAAAAAAAAAAAAAAAAAAATCAAATGATGACAGAGTTAAGGACAGCTCAGAATCACCATGGTTAGCCTTGGACGACTGTCAATACAGCTGTGTTGATTACGTTAAGAAAGAATTTTAAGGCCTTACAATCATTTTCATGCAATTCAGTGAGTGCTAAATCACATCAGCAAAACTAGGTCCTGCATTTGAATTCATATACTGAAAGTGTTCATTTAACAGAGAAGTGTCAAAATGAACACATAATAGGTCTGTAGTGTCTCAGTATAACGTTTGATGATGGACTGCCTAAAGAAGCAAACTGGCTTGCGTATCTGTATTCACACATTTAGATAAATGCTGACTAGTTAATATGCTAGACAAGCACAGTGATACATGCGTAAGTATCAAGAGACCCAGGATTCTAGGTTCTGATACTGTTCAGCACCTCTGGAAAAGTGATGGATATGATCACACTACATGCATGTGTTGATTAGTTCACTGGTAATTGGCAGTTCAATCACATTTGAATATATTTTAGTGTCTTATTAAGTAGGCCTGCATGGAATCTGTGCCAACAGCTCAGGAGTTTTCTGACAACAACAAATGCACATCGTTCACAAATCTGAACACCTCCCCTGTCCCTTGTGTGTTTTTTCCATTTGTTCTTCCAACTTACAATGATTAGAGTTAGAATGATTAAATATCTTTTAACTACAAACAACTGTAGTAGACTTAACTCCTTTTGAGCCATTTTATTCATTTTACAGCCCCCCCCCATCATATTCAGCAGCCCTACTTATATGACACTGAACAAAACCAGTAGAATTTTGTTGCTGAAGCACTTGCATGATTGATATATAATTCAGCTGATGCATTCAGAGTCTCTACTGGTTATTTTATAATGAATAAACTGCTTTGAATGAACCGCATTCAACCACATTTAAAAGTTGTACTATGTGTTTCATATATTAGTTTTACTTATTTTAAGTGTTACATAATGCAAAGATATATATCCACCATTCAAATGTTTGGAGCCCATGTAAGACTTTATTTGTGAAAGAAATTAGTCATTTTATTTAATGCAAGAATCCACTGATAATAAGAAGAAATGTTTCTTGAGCAGCAAATCAGGATATTAGTATGATTTCTAATACGTGACACTGGAGACTACAGTAATGACTGCTAACAATTCAGGTCTACCTCCAATATAAAAAAAGTTTTTAAATTGTAAAAAAAAGTTTAAAAATTAATATATTAATGTTTTTACTGTATTTTTAGCAAATAAATGCAGCCTTGGTAAGCATTAGAGACTTCATTCCAAAATCTTGCTGACCCCAAACCTTTGAAAGGTAGTGTACTGTATATGAGAAAAATTCTGTAATCAACTATTAATAAAAAAATTGGCATGCAGGGTGGAGGCAGGAAGATGTGTTCCAAATACTCACTTGTCTTTGGGATCCTCAAATCCCTGCAACAAAATTGGAAGAGAAAATGCATTATACATCAATGCAGAATGGTTGAGAATGTCAGCATTTGTACAATCAGCACAACAGTGACCCCTTCTGGAGGACCTCAAATAAAGTAATAAAACTTCGATTAAATGAACCGAGTGAATTCAAAAGCTATATTCCCTGGAAAAACAGTTTTCCTTGGAAAATGTTTGCACCACAAACTTCTTTTCTTGTTGGAGTAATAAAAAGCACAATGATTTACCCAACACCCTATTCCAAAAAACCCCATAAATCTATTAATTTCATATACTGTCAAACTGCAAATAACAGAACAGTGACAAATGCAGTAACAAAAGATAAACACAGAGAGAAGGGAGAAGGTTGGGGATTACAAGAAATATACAAGAACAAAAACAATCATTGAAAGAAAAAGTTGAAAAAAAGTTGAAAACCGAGAACTGCTCTGAGACTGAGAATTTATTATTGCTGTACTGATATAACCGAATACATGATGACTGACGTTGTGTATAAACAAGCTGAGAGCTGATTCAGGTGGCTTGATTTATGACCACAAGCTCTTTTGGAGGAATTTATATTCAGACCCCACTGACAACAGAAGTAAACAAAGCTGGCTGATGAGACATTGATTTATCATGGTAGGAGGACATGGGAAACATGGAGAGGAAACCAAATAGGCTCATGTTTCACATGTGCTTTAGCGCTTAGTGTTTTGTCTTTTCCTCAAAGGGTTTTAAGTATGATTTCACACAAAAAATAGATACTGCCTACAAAGACATCTGGTTGGTTTACACAGGCAGCACAATGTTTGATACATATCACACACAAATGTTAGGTAAAATAACTTGTATTATCGTAAAAAAAATATTATATATATATATATATATATATATATATATATATATATATATATATATATGACCCTGGACCACAAAACCAGTCTTAAGCAGCACGGGTATTATTTGTAGCAATAGCCAAAAATACATTGTATGGGTCAAAATCATCCAAAATCATTAGGATACTAAGTAAAGATAATGTTCCATGAAGATATTTTGTAAATTTCCTACTGTAAATATATCAAAACTTAATTTTTGATTAGTAATATGCATTGCTAAGAACTTCATTTGGACAACTTTAACAGCGATTTTGTCAGTATTTTGATTTTTTTTTTGCACCATCAGATTCCAGATTTTCAAATAGTTGTATTTATTAAAATTACTATTACTACTGAGCACAGTTTATATCTATCTCCAAAAGTGACTTCAAACATTTAAGTAAAAGCCCTTTTTAGGTTTAAAGACCATAAAAAACAAACTCAAGTGTGTCCAGAACATATCACAAACATATTAGTTTTTTGCTGTAGTATTGGTATAGAAAATGTATTCTTTATTATTTTTTGAAATCACTTGTATTGGTATTTATCTGCTGAAAACTGGTAATATGAGAACCCTATTCTCTACAATAAGTGCTTTGGATAAAAGCATCTGCTAAATGACCACATACATAACATATCAAAAAATAGCAGATATATGGGTCAAGGAACAGACTGATTGTTTCCATTAAATATCAAATGACCATTTTAATGGTAATTTCTAACCACTAAACATTAAATTATGGGAGTAAAAAGCATCCATGAGACAAGTTGCTAGATGCATAATAATAGACAAAATTTATAGTCTCAGAAAACTCAGATGTGCTCCCACACACAGGCCTCCATGTATTCACTCGAAAGAGACTATGACCCAGTCAGTATGTTGATGTATTACTCCATTTGTTTCTCTCTTTCGACTGAGCAACACCTTCTGGGCCAATGCAAGCCTCTAGACAATACAACGGACAAAAACAGGTGCTGTTGTTATTATGAAGCAGATATTCTATTCGTCAGAATACATCGCATGTTTATCTGCCTTCATGAATGCTCGGTGTTTGTGTAGGCATGGACAGATATCTGGCAATTACATGCCAGTCTGAGCTCCAGCAGGATATATCGAGCTCGATTTATCTGTGCCACTATCAAACGGAACTGCACAAATAATTACAAACAGGTTCCCACTATCTGCTGTTGGTTGGACAAACACATATTCCAACCCCAAAATACAATATTTATCAACCTGATAACCTGCTGGTGGATTGTGTAACTACACCATTTATTTTCAAAATATACTGTTCTCCCCCCCTCTCTCTATATAGTATTTTTTTGTAACATTTTAAATATCTGTGCAGTCAATTCTGATCAATTTAATGCACCCTTGGCAAAAAAAAAAAAAAAATCACAAACTTTCAAATTGTATTTCATTATAGTATCTTCTAGAACCCTAATGACTGGCTGAAAACTAATGTGGCACATTTATGCTGGAGTATTTTAAATCGTAAAATTCCTGTGCTGTCAACCAACTGCCTTTATGTTTTCTGTTTTTAATATACATTCTTTATTTTTAAATTTAATCAATGAGAATGGCAATGGATACCTGTATTGAGCCGAAATCAACCTATGAATGGTTAACTCCAGTTGTACATTAAACTGGGACTGGAAAAGGTTTTCTAACATAGAAATATAATTTTTGGTAGTTCTTTGAACTTAGATTTCATTTTTAGATTTTCTGTTTCTCACTTTAATTTTAAATGTAACGAATGGGAATGAGAATTGATAGCTTAACAACTTAATTCCAGTTGTATATAAAACTGGGATTGGAAAACGTTTTCCAACACTGAAAAAAAAAGACATATTACTGTACATTTAAACTGTAGACATGTCTCTTTATAATGGAAACATCAATATTCCTGTCATGTTTGATTTGAAAACTGAGTCTGAAGCAAATCAGTTGTAGCAAGGACAAGTTATGCTAGATTTCTGTGTTCCTTCTTACTATAGCCGCTTTTCCACTATCGGGCCGAACGGTTCTAAGAACTGTCAGGAACGGTTCCAGTTGTATTTCCAAGTGAGCCTGGTACGGCGCGGCACGATTACAAACCGTTCTCGGCCCAGAATTCTCGGCACGGTTAGACAACCGTGCTGAGCCGTGCTGGTAGAGTGCGTGTGCGTGACTTCGCCACTCAGGATCTGTCACTTTGTCTGTTGCCAGGCTGCTAGTTTCTCTGTAGCTTGCTAAGCGCGCTATCTTGAGCTGTGTAAACAAATTAGTAATAAAATCTAAATAAATTTCTGATCATCCTCCATAACGCGGTGGTTATTTACACCTCATATCATATGTAAACACTTGTGTTACCACGGCAACGACTGACGCATTTGAATTGCATTCCAAAGAGATCCGTTATCAGCCCCGCAGTGGAAAACGAAACCATAACTGTACCGGCCGGCTCGGATCGGCGCGGAATGGAACGGTTATGAAAAGAGAACCGTTCAGCGCGATGGTGGAAAAGCGGCTTATGTTATCCAAGATGAGAAGGAACAGGTGATTCAGACAAAAATGAAAAGATAAAGGGTATTCCCATGGAGCTCACAGGAACTAATTGCTGGTTCCACTTTGCCTGATTAAATCCCTCAGGGCAGTATGTGAGGCAATCCGGCTTTATTTAATTAGAGTGCCATTCCCTTTGGGTTCCAGAGCTGAGAACTGAATGAAAGAACAGGGACTACACAAAGGGCATGAGGCCCTTTACATGTGGCCCTAAAGCAATGTCCTTGGGATTGTTTTGGCTTAGTTAACACATGGTACAAAAAGCCTCCACTGTCAAAGGCCTTATCCTCCAACAGAGGTGGTAATGGGTTTTAGACACGGCAATTAGAGTAAATGCAAACCAACTGTTTTTCAGCACTCAGATAATGTTCTCATCCTACAAGGGTGGTTAATGCAGGCCTTTCTAAAGTGTGGCTTCCTCACCATCCTCTTCATCTCCTTGGAAACCTGATTGCCACCCAGGTGATTGTAGAAAGGCCGGTCTGTCCAGTGAGTGCTATTATGAGTGACCGAGTTGGTGCGTTGCCGGTTCATCTTAGCAATCATGGCCTTTTCTTCTTTCTGAGAAGGGAAATACAAAATAGGAGCAGTATTACGGTCCATGCTTTTTAATGTCAAGAGTCATTAACTAGCTTGTCTTCTGACGTCACATTTCCCTGAATTAATCCATATAGTTTATTTGCATTCATCTGCTGGCCAGCATCATGTGAGTCATGCTTGAAAAAGACGTGAATATTAATTTAGAATCATAGCATGTCGACCTCAACTGTCTCAGGTTACAAAGTTTAATAAGCAATTTGAAATACACAAGAGAAAGGAGACTCTAAAATGTTTTATTTCACCTGAATTTATAAAATTGAACTGATACCATTCGTTGATGAGGAGAAAAAAAAATGTCTCACCCGCTTCTGACTGCAGCCCACAATGAGGTAGGTTTCAATGTTGTGCTTCTTGAGATAGACGTTTCTTTCTCCACCAGATCCAGGTTCTACATCATAATCTCCATTCAGATAGTTCAGGGTGGCCTTGGTGATATGAATACGCCTGAAATGATAAAAACAACTTTCATGAGGGATAATGTTGACAGGAAGTTGCCCTGGAATGGCAACACCATATTTGAAATTAAACACTAGTGTATTAAATACTGAGTATGTGCTGCTTACAATGTTTTATAGTGTGAGAAAGAGAACACATAGGGTGTGTTCACACCTGTCTTGTTTGGTTCGATTGAATCGAACTCAAGTTCGTTTTCCCCCTTAGTTTTCCCCCTATTTTGGGCAGGTGTGAATACAGCAATTGCACTCGGGTGCGCACCAAACAACCGTACCGAGACCCAGCTGAAGAGGTGGTCTCAGTCCGCTTCCAAACGAACTCTGGTACAGTTGAATGGATTATTGCCAGCAAGTAGCATTCATTTACTACTTTGGGAAATAAAACACTTGTTTTGCATCTAATTTTAGATAAAAATGCCTTAACCTTTGGCAGTTCAAACAAAAAATGAAGAAAAGGGAAATGTTGGGATGATATTACTTTTTCTTTTTCTTTTTCTTTATTTCTAGTGTGATGAAATGAAAGATCAAGTCAGAGTTAATTAACTGTTATTGATATACTATTATACATTTTGCTAATATTTTGAATTAGATTTTGTTTTTCTATTTTCATTTTAGTAATTTTGTTGTGTATTTGTCATTTTATTATTTTTTTAATGTCTATAACTAAAACTGATCAAAAATGAGAAATGTTGTCTTGGCAGCTTGCTAAAGTAAAATAAGTATAAAACAGTTAATGCTTATTATTATTTTTTTTTTTACTTTATTTTAAGTTAACCGCAATAACCCTGGAGATATATTATTATTTTATGGTTATATAGTCATATAATTAATTTTATATATATATATATATATATATATATATATATATATATATAAAATAATTTTCTCTATTTCATGTTGATGTTTATTTAGACATATTTAGACATTTTGATAATAGTAGTAGTAATCAGTCAGGAACACTGTGTACATACTACAGAAAGCAGTATGCTATTCCAAACAAAGCTATGGTGAAGAAAGATAACTGGAGAGAGACTTAAGAGACTTGTCTGAACTTGTCTTGTGTTAATGGAAAACAAAAAAACAAAAAACATTTTCAGATTTTAAAAGTGAAGAGACTGGGAGTTCAGGTGAGAAAACATGGGCCAAAAAAAAAAAAAAAAAAAAAAAATCCAGAGTTCATGAACTCACCCTGCTTTGCCCCCAGCTTCCATGTGATTGGCCAAGGTGACATCGTTGGACCAGACATCAAACTGCCACTTCCTTAATCCCAGCACCCCACAGTGGACTCGCCCGCTGTGTATACCCACACGCATGTTGACGTTGACGCCGGTGACTTCCCTCACCAACCTGGAGCACAAAGACAAAAAAAACATAGATAAAGCTGTTGTTATTTCAATTAATCATATATTTTGATATAACACAGTAACAATATATCAAATTTGAACTCTGAAGGTTATATTAAACTTTCAGTTTTACTAGTCAGAAAGTGACTAGTGTGAAAGCTGTTTACATGTAAACAAATTTAAACCTACTAAACCTTACTATCAACTGAAATGAGAAGAAAGTGTATTCATAGAAATAATAATGTCTCTAAAGAAAGTGGCACTTTCTCAATGTTAATAAGCACTGACATGTCCAGGTGTATCTGTGGATGATTTACATGTTAAATAAAAATAGTATTCTTATATAATCTTTTTTTCTTGAAACAAATAGCAAAATAATAATTTTTAAAAAATCAAAGCAAAACATAAAACAAAACACAAAAAGATCCCATATTGGACTGAACAAACAAAGACATTAATATTCCACATAATAAGATTTCAGGAAATATGAAATGTTTCTCCCTCCTTTCAGTTTCATTCACAGTTGATGTTGAGGTAGCTTTTAATATGTGGGGATTTGTGATCATTTTCTTTTAATGGTTGGTTTCTCTTTGCTAACTCTCTCTCTTTCAATGTGACAAATGAAACAGTATTTCCTACATTTGGACCCTGGAATTTTAATATATGGTATCATTCATAACCTTATCTGCTGACACATCTCATCTCACTTTTCTCTATACGAAAAAGTCCCAAGGTGGATTAGCGCACCCTGAAATGCACCTTTCCACTGGGCACATCAACAAGTTAACACAGCATATTCTGATACCAACGTCACATGGCAAACAAGCCATCAAACTCTTTTGAACATTGAGAACGACAGGCAAGTCTGCGGAAAAATGGTCTCTTCCTGTGATGGGGCGCTGGGCCGGTTGGCTGGAGCTCAGAGAAACACAGACACGTGCTCATTGGAGCAGAAAGCCAGTCACCACCATTCCTGCCTTAACAAACAACTGCTCAGAGACACTGAACATTAGATAAGTCAGGCCTGTGGACACGTCCACACGCATGCAAGACAAATAACTTGGAAACAACTCAATTAAGGGATGACTGACCTGACCAATTAGAACAGCAAGACAAACTCATAGAGGGTTATTCAAAGTTTCTAGTAAGAACGTAATGCTTATAACAATTTAGTCATGATTAGTAAAAGCAGGTAAATAAGATTAAGTGTTCTGTTTCAGCTCAACCCTTCTGTGAACTTTCATTCTGTCCAGTTACAGAGGCATGTTCCATGAACAGGGTACAAAACAGGGCCTGAAAGTCCTGTTTTTTTTACTTTCTTTTTACAAGAGTTGTTCAGTGAAAAGATGCACTTAACCTTCAAAAAAATATTGATCAATGGAGATATATATATTTGTGAACGTATATATATTTGTGCATAACATGTAATTTATTCTATATTGCATTCAGTGTTATAAGAATATTTTTAATTACTAACATTAACATTTCTTGGAAACTGCCAGGTTGTGATTCACCATAGAGTCTGTTTTGTATCTCTTGGCTGAAGTACATTTTCAGTGAGGCATTTAAAACAAGACACAAAAGCCTTGCTGTTCCTGTCTGATGAACAGAAGCAACACTATAATACTCACGAGATTGCTTCGATCATGTCTACACCCATCTCCACGCAGCAGTGCGCATGGTCGGCACGGGCCTCGGGCAGTCCGGACACGCAGTAGTAGCAGTCGCCCAGGATCTTAATCCGCAGACAGTGATTCTCCTGCAACGGGATCAACAATGAGCCCAATAATCAAATTACGGCTGTTTGAGTTGCTATAGTTCAGTATGTTGCCATTATTCTTATTCTTTTTATTTAGAAAACCTTTCACTCAAAAGTGACTTAATTTGTCACGTCATTTCATAGCCATTAGGGAGTGATACTGGATATCCCATACAGGGAATGTGTTGCATATATAGCCTTTCTCCCATTTAAAACCCCTTCACATACCGCAAATGGTTTTTCCTTTTAAGGGTGTGGATTTTCATAGGGATTTATATGATTTATGAAGACAAAACAAACTCAAAACTTAACTGTTCCCAAATGGCTTAGAAATGTCAGATGTTAATCTGTGTCTACAGTGTATTTTTTTTCCCCCATGTAGTAGGTTTGGCATCCCACTTTCATGAATTCAAAAATCCAGCCTAATTTGTCCTGATATTTTGCTTGGAAAACATGAGTAGTCTAAACAAAAAGCTCCTGGAAATAGATTTCAAAAAAAGGCAACATAATAGATAACAGATAATACTGTAAAATAGTTCAGCCAAAAATGAAAACTCTGTCATTATTTGCAAATCATAAAATATGACTTTGGAAGACTTGCAATATACAGTATAGTGTAAAATAGCATATATGATGTTTATTTATGGTGCTTATGCATCAACCAGATCATTCTCCACAATTTGGAAGAAAAAAAGAAAGAAAGAAAGTCTTACAGGTTTGAAATGACATAAGGGTGAAAAATAATGACATAAATGTAACTTTTTGGTCCCACTTTATATTATGTGGCCATAACTATGTACTTATTTTTTGATGCAAGTACAATGTACTTATTGTGTTCATATTGTATTGCAAAACACTTTATGGGTAAGGTTAGGAACAGATTTGGTGGTATGGGTAGGTTTAAAGGTGGGTTAAGATGCAAGGAACAACAGTGTATTTATATATGTAATAAATTAATTACAGATGTAATTACATACAAGTATTTTTAAAAATATAAATGCAATGTAAAAACATGTATGTGCACAATACATTCATTGTATCAAATGATTAATTTAAATGTACATGTACATAGTAGTTAGGGCCACCTAATATAAAGTGGGACCAATTTTTTTTTTTATTGAACTATCATAAGCATTGTTTATCTTAGTTTGCAAAAGAATAGTTCAAACAAATAATGAGGAGTGTCATTATTTACTTATCGAACGACTTCAGAAGACTTCCACTACAGTCGAATATATGACACTTTTATGGTGTTTTTGCATCCTTTTTGAAGCTGGAGTACTATGGGTATCTTAGTTTGTAAGTCATAAAAACAGGAGAGAAGAAACCAGTGGAGATCAGAGGAAGCCTGAGGCTGGGCACAGGATTCACGGCAGCATGACCGGGTCTTATGACAGCCACCTGAATGTCACCCCAGCGCATGCCTTCATTTAACCCGCAGCCCATACAACAACCTCTATTGTTAATCATCTGGGCCAAGTGCGCATGCATACTTTTTTGTCTTTTTGCTCGAAGGTTTTGTGAAGTGTGCAAACATCTGAACAGACAACAGATGGTTTCCCCTTTGAGCGGCATCTCTCTGCAGCAGCAGAGTACGTGCACAAATGCATGGCAACTCGGCTGCAATGAGTCACCACCACTGGTGGAGATAACGAGGAGATAGTTGCGCTGGAAAACAGCGGGAAGCTCAGTGTGAGACGCGTGATCGCAAACACTCATCTGACAGGAGGGAGGGCTTGTCTATCCCAGTCAGCTGTGTGAGTGGGATGCAAGTGGAATTAATATGATTACATCTCAGTTTGCCATCGTGTTTCGACAAAAAAAGCTGTTTGGCTGAGGGCGTGTGCTGTTCTGTGGACACTTACGGCGGCCAGTTTGTCGAATCGTGCGAAGAGCTCGTTGAGGGTCATCACTAACTCCTGGGCCGTGCACTGGGAAGCCAAACTGGTGAAACCCTCGATGTCGGCAAAGAGGATACTGCGGAGACAGAGAAATATCAGTTGGAGGTTTCATCAGTTACGGGCAATTAGATTTTTATTAATAGATCTCAATATTTTTCTTGTTGTTATAAGAAGGTCTCAATGGATCGGTGTTGAAACTTTTTTTTAACCATGCTATCACCATAATTTTTTTTTTTTTTTTTTTTTTAAATGTCTTATGTACGGTCACATTATATTTTAAGGTTCAATTCTCGCTATTAACAAACCATTAACTATGACTTTTGCCTCAAACTACTACTTTGCTGCTTATTAATAGTTAGCATGGTAGCTGTTAAATTGGGCAGGATTAGGGATGTACAATATGGTCATGCAGAATATGTGCTTTATAAGTACTAATAAATAGCCAATATGTTAATAACAGCCATGCTAATAAGCAACTAGTTAATAGTGAGAATGGCTCACTATACTAAAGTGTTACCTTATGTACAGATCTTATTGTTTAGTCTTGTCCATGACCTACAATCCTAAATTATGAAAAACTTTCTTAATATGGTTAATTATTACTTTAAAAAAAATCTTGAAAAAAATTAAACCATTTAAATATCAAAATCTTATTTAGTCAATGCAATAAACATTAATAAAATATTATTATAAAATATTAAATTAATTGTAATTAGGATTCAATTCTAATAATACAAGACAAATTGGCCATTATATTCCAAAAATATTTCAAATGCCATTCATCACAGAACATTATCAAACCCAATAAATAATTTGAGATGTGCTATAAATGACATTATCTATACCTATATTATAGATATAGTGTGTATATATAGTATATTAAGAGAGAGGGAGGTCAACATGCCCACACTTTAAAAATAAATAAAATATCTGATGCAAGTTCCAGGCCATAAAATGTGAACACAAACACAAAGAAAGCTCATAACGAAGTCACGGCTTAGATTCGCAGGGAACATACATTAAAAAATATATATACTGTCACTGTGGATAAAAGCATTTGCCACATGAATAATAAACCCAATGAAAAATCCGGTCATTCTTGTTAATCATCCCAGGTTCTCATCCCCACACATCAGTGTAGTGCACATTCACCTATATTACACGGTTGCCACGGTTACCTGGCTGACAATGAAACCCTCGCCCACAGCTATTCATTTCAATTGACCATTTGTGAAGCAGACTTTACATAGATACAATATGAGCTAACTAATGTGATCCCAGCGTCACAGCTCCATTACCATGCCAATGGCACAGCAGACAGGTTCGAATGGCAGTGTGTGCTCTCTTTAGCAATAGATGACATTCACATTAAAAGAATGTTGGGCCTGCAGAGATGAGAAAGTGAATAAAGCATGATATTCCCCTGTGGGAGCTGGTAACAGATATGGTTCTTCTTTGTGCACCTTGAATGAAATACAAAACAAAACCTTGTGGGCTGTAATGACTTTTCCTATTCAATATTCATCTGCAGAGCTTTTACCAATGCTGACACTGATCTAGCTTTATTTCTAACAGCTCAGGGCTGGTTTGACACTCACGCTAGTGTGACAGTAGAAAGACAGGATCCGGGTGACGTGACCTCTCAGTTCAGACTCAATATCAAAGACGACTTCCAGAAATGTTTAAAAGGAGCCCAGAAGGCAGGCTGTTCTTGATCAACACACTCATCTCATGTGATGTTTGCCACTCCCATTTTTCAAAGCACACATGCTGCTTGGATCCCTGGAAAAAAGCCTGACTGCTCAATGGCTTTCAATCAGTTAATCTTTGTGTGAACCGTAACATTGCAGACCATCTGCATATTTGCAAAAATACCCTTCAAACCTCAGTTAAATACTTCAGTTTATCAATATTTCAAATTCAGAGTGCTATTTCAGCTAAAAATAACAACTAAACCATCCTAAACCAGCTGATTTAAACATCATTTGATGCCCTAAAAATAAAATAATGTTATCAAATAATATAAATACATATTTATTAAATATTAAATACTAAGCATTTAAAAAAAACAACAACAAAAAAAAAACACATACACACTTCCTATATATATATATATATATATATATATATATATATATATATATATATATTTAATAAAGATTTCAGGCTAATTGTCTTCAAAAGCACACCTTACAATTTGTGGTATCATTCATGTGCTTAGAACAAATAGTGCAAGAAAAGTTCCAATAATATTTTTTTTTTAACTTCTAGTAAATAAAATCCGAAGCTATTCACAAATGAGAAATACAACAACACAACTGATCCTAAGACAAGTTTGCTCAAACTGTATGAGCATTTTATTGGATTTTAGCCCTCTCCTTTTCTGGCGGTACAAATTTTAGAATTGATTTTTGCCGGATTTAATTATTCAAATTAGATTATTTGAATTACTGGAATTGATTGAGGTCTCTTAACTGGCCCCTGCCACTTATATGATACAATTCAATGCACAAAAGGACAACAGATCCTCTTGCTGCATTTAGCCGACTTCTTACTCTACGATGTCAATACGGCATAATGAATTAATAATGCCACCTTTTCATAGTAAATCAAGTGTACAAAGAGCATTATGAGACCATGTCTGAAAGCTGACAAAGATGAAGCACAAGAATCATTTTTATCTTATTACAACAGCCCTGATCAAAAACAACCAAAACAAAAGCATCATATGACTGTACTGTACATGAGTCTCTTAGGAGCTGTCTTAACAACAAAACTAAAATCAATCAAATTAAAACAAACACTTTGACTGCATGGATCTTTAAAAAAAGACTTTGTAAACCAATTTTGCTCTAGTAACTTTTTGTTTCCTAGAAGGTAAAATGAAGTTGACATCATATAGAATATTCATTTTTGAATGTACTATCACTTTAAAAAACAAAAAAAAAATCTACCCAAAGAATGAAAATTATTATTTCATATTTTATTTAAACCAGCATACAGGTTTGTAACAGCATTTTGAGTGAACTATCCCTTTAAAAATCCACAGATAACTAAATGCACACAAACACCACAAAGTCTAAATTTAAACCCTCCCTTATACAATATAGCATCCGGAACCATTACATTAGTCATAGACCAAAGGTTTCTATATAGCTGACGGATCTATTAGAGTTGCTATATATAAGAGCTCAAATAAAAGGCCTCCCCTGGGTGGGTGGATTAAGGTTAGTTGACTCTGAAAGTAGGCAGAGTGCAGTGCTCTCTGAAGGATAACATCTGGGCTGCTGCGAGCATCTCAGGCAGATCTTTAAACCTCATTTAATCGTTAACACAGAGGTGACTCATCAGCTCCCTGCAGTCCGGACCAAAAATGTCACTGCAGTGTGGCACAATGGCAGGATGGCTCTTTAAAAAGAATCCAAACACATTATGACCTCTGGAGTATTTCTGCTGGCTATTATGAACACACTCTTGGTTCTTTATTAGGTGCTGGTAATCTGAGGCTTTTAGTGTGTAAACATCAGGCAGAGTATTAAATGAAATCCAGAGCACCCTAGAAGAAAAGACTGCTTAGACTGTCAGCTTTCTGGAGACCAGTAACGGCAATCATAGAGGAAAACAGCTGTGGTTAAATTTATCCCAGTCGACAAGAAAAATCACTCTCAAAATCACATTTTAATAGTTTGAAAAATTATTAATAGTATTTAAAACAATGTTTAGAAAAAAAAAGTCAAATTGTTTTATATACACGTTTATATACTGTAAATCAATATTTTATTAATATATTTATAAAAAATAAAAATTCTACACTACAGTTATAAACTTGGGGTCAGTATAATTTTTTTTATGTGTTTGAAGGTCTCTTATGATCAAATCTGCATTTATTTGATCAAAAATACAGTAAAAACAGTGAAATATTATTACAATTTAAAATGACTGCTTTCCATTTTAATATATTTGCTCAAGAAACATTGCTAATCAATGTTGAAAACAGTTGTGCTGCTTAATATATTTGTGGAAACGTGATACATTTTTATTAAATTGCTCTTTTGAGAAAGCTCAAAAGAGCAGCATTTATTTGAATTAGAAATCTTTTGTAACATGTTTTGTAACATTGTCTTTAGTGTTTAGTTATCAATTAAATGCATCCTTGTTAAATAAAATATTAATTTGTTTTAAAAGAAAAAAAAAAACTAACCCCAAACTTTTGATCAGTAGTGTATAAATAATTATTCTTTTACAAATATACTAAGCATAATGATTATGCATACTGTATGCTGATTATTCTCATAGAAGCTAGTGAGATATATATTGTGTCGATGGGGACAAAACAACAGTTCTTGCCAGTGGCAATGTTAATGGATTTGTGGTGACAGCAGCCCTAAGGTCAAATGTAGATCTGAACATACTAAATTATACTAGGAGTCAGAATAGCAAAGTGTTGACAGGAAAATTACATAATAAAATGGCAGGAAATTTAATAAATGGAGTGTGTAGATGGTCAGCAACAGTCTGTTTAGAGACATCAGCATGAAAACCACTTCAGACAAAAAAGAAAAGCCCCTGGATGGAATGTTGCACAAAGTCACACTTCCTGCTTATATAACATGGCCCTCTAAATCCATCAAGGGTCACTGCTTGAGAGGTCTGACCTCCGGATCCATCGCCCCTGGAGCTCAAACTGATTCTACAATTGCTGAACTATGATTTTGGATATAAAGCTGTTGTATAAAAGCCTGTAAAAAGTCATAATATTTTGAGAATAAAGTCAAAATTATGAGAATAAAGTTGAAACATTTCGAGAATAAAGGGAAAGGAAGAGGTGTGTGGCCAAGTATGGTCACCCATACTCGGAATTTGTCCTCTGCATTTAACCCAGCCAAGTGCATGCACACAGTAGTGAACACACACCCAGAGCAGTGGGCAGCCAATGCTGCGGCGCCCGGGGAGCAGTTGGGGGTTTGGTGCCTTGCTCAAGGGTCTCACCTCAGTCGTGGTATTGAGGGTGCAGAGAGTGCTGGTTATTCACTCTCCCCACCTACAATCCCTGCCGGACCTGAGACTCAAACCCACGACCTTCGGGTTACAAGTCCAACTCTCTATCCATTAGGCCACGACTGCCCCACATAAAGTCGAAATCTTTATTCTAAGTTTATAACATGATATAAACGTGAAGGAACATCAGAAGGCATGAAAAAAACAGTAGAGCCTAATTTAATGAAACTAACGTCTGAACGTCTGTAATCGGAAAGATGACTGATTCACATGCCGCTTAAACTGAGGCAAATACAGCGATCTGTCACACAGCATTAAAGAGCAAGTCATATTGTTTATTTTTCACTATAAAATTCACCGAATTTAAAAGCTGAAACTTTGGAATTTCTCCCGGTGCTCCCAATCCGGGCTATTTGCATGTGCAATATAGGCTATACTCTCAAAATATTACTTAATTTTTGAGTAATTAATAACTTTAATTGCTACAATTTAATTCTCGTAATTTTGACTTTATTCTCGAAACATGTCGACTTCATTCTTGAAATATTTTGACTATATTCTCATAATTTTGACTTTCTCAAAATATTGTCTTCAATCTCGTAATTTTAGACTTTTTATTTTTTTAACGTGGCACTAAAATGCCGTTCGTACAAATCTGCCTCCCTCCACAACAGTGATCTGTAGAAAATTACAAATTAAACAAATATTTGAATTAAATAAAAAAAAATTATAATATTTTACTCACAACTAGTTTCCTTGTTGCATAAAACTATTTCTAGTATATCAAATTTACTTCAAATGTGTAGCATGTGAGCAAATACACTGAAAATTACCAGCACCTTTCCTGCTAATTTACAGATATTTACTTCAACCCTAAAACACAACAGAATGAAATACATAATTCAAAATATGGGTAAACAGCTATGAAAAATCAATACAGAAAATTCCTTCATATTAGCATGGTACATTTCACCATATTTTTACAGACTTTTCTTAGTCACACAGTTTAAACCCAACTTTCGGTTTGCCCTGCCACTCACTCAAGGACAAATTAGCAGATGTTTAAGCAAGACTAAAAACCTAAAGGGCAAACCATGCTTTCTCAGTCACAGAAATGTGACAAACGTGGATTAGAAATGGTTCAAGGAACAAAAACTGAAAATGACTTTTTTGGCAAAATGTAATGGAAAATCACTTGCAATTGTTTCAGAATCTAAACATTCATTTGGATACAATAAAATAAAATAATATTTTTTCAAGGCTAACTGATATGTCCATCAAACTTGTTTTTGGCCCCTTTCGCACCGCTTTAGTTCCAGAACTAAAAGTACAGTACTAAAGTACCGGGACGATTTTGCGCGAAACTTTTCCCAGTACCATTTAAAGGGTTGCATTCGCACCGACAGTGGGTACTAAGAAGTGACGTAAGCCGGTCGACAGCGGCGTCATTTGTACGCGGCGTTCAACAACATAAACAAAGAACAACGTTAACAACAGGAGGATGGAGGATGCTGTGATCGGAGCTGTGTTTTTTGTTGTGTCTCGCGGGTTTTACAATAATGGACATGGAATTTCACGTGACACGCTGCGATTGAAAGAACAGAAAGGGAGTGACCAAGAATCTCCACACCCCAGCAGTTACATTTCATTGAGGTTGATAGAAGCATAAAACGCCATAGATGAAGTCTTCAGGTAAATGCCGTTTATAAATGCTCTGAGTATGATACAATGTTTACACAGTATATGTTTACACGGTGTTTTAAATCATGGTGGGTGAGGGCGTTTTCGTACGCGTTTAGCCAATCAGCGTACACTTACGTCACGGATAGTTCCTAGAACTGTTTTAGACCCTACTCTGAAGTAGGAGCTAATTTAGTTCCTCCAAACGGAGTTCCTGGAACCAAAACCGTTCCTAGTTCCCGCGGTGCGAACACGCCAAAAAGTGGGTAGTTCCACAATTAGTTCGGGTACTATGAAAAGGTTCCTGCGGTGCGAAAGGCCCTGAATGTGACACCAGTGAGGTAAATATCAAATCAGGAACATCACTATCAGAATTTCACTCATGTCCACTAGCGTTAAATTAAATGGCGCCGCACCAGACGAACTATCAGTTCATTCCTCGAGCAAAACTCCCAGCCTCCTCTTTCCACAATAGTGTGGATTTCACTCAGGAGCAAAGATTCAAACACAGACATTGTTATATAACTGTCCTCAGCAATTAAACCACTGGGTACTCTAGTAACAGACCTATCAATATTCCACTTAGCGAGATATCGCTTGGCTGCACACTTACATAATTCCTCTGACCATGGAGCCTGTTTGGTGCGGGCTTTACTGAAAAAGAGACAGAACCTCGATAGCAGACAACAACCCAGAGGGCCAGGAGTCGCGTTGCCCACTGGCTCACAAAGACTAAGTTCATGTTGCCCTTTGTTGCTGTAGTCTACCCACTATTCGATCATAGAAAAGGGCTGGCAGAGAGTATCAAGCCATTAAAACAATGGAGGTCAAAGAGTCTCTGTACTGTTGTTTTCTAGTAGGTGCTGCTGCTGTATTGAACAGTATCAGGTGGTGAATCACTGTCCGTACTCCTACTGATAGTTGCATAAAGTTTGTATAAATCTCTGCTCAACTTTGTTCTATCAACAACAATCACATTGCTGGAAATTGGGTACTCTCAGTGAAAACAAATTACTTCTGATTACTGCAAAATACAGTCAGTACAAACACCCATTTAACTGTGATTTCGGAAATGCAAAGTAGACATTAAACCAGAATATGCATTTATAGCGCTTTGGTCACTTTTTTGACAAATCTACTAGTTAAAACAGTTCAGATTGCCTTAAGGTCTATATGTATATTATCTGTGCAATAAGCTAGAATTAAATGTAAAAACATTTCACAAAATTTCACTGAAGCTTTTCAAAATAAAATATAATAAAATAAAAAATATATAAAATAAAAATAAAAAAATAAATAAAATAAAATAAAATAAAAAAATAAAATAAAGCTTTGAATTATTTGTTTTTGGGGAAAAAAGCTAATAAAATTGTGTATTGGTGTACTAGTTTTAGCTGAAATATGGTGTGGCAGGCAGTAGCCGTGCCTTAGCACTCTGGCGCTAAATCCAACTCCTCCCCTGTCAAACCATTTTATTTCTTGGGTTAATCTTCTACCCTCCAGATTTAGAATTCATAACCGTGGAGAATCTTAATTCATCACATGGATTCCCGAGTTGTCTTAAGTCATCGACCTGAGACCCACATACTTTTAAACTCAAGTCTTCATAAGATTACAGTTGTGTTTAAAGCTGAAGTACAAATCAAAGACCGACATGAGGTGAAACAACAGGCTACACTTAATAGGGCCTCTTGTGATTGTGAATGTCCAACTAGTCTAGTGGTGTGAAAATCGGCACGTAGTCAGTGAGAAAGTGTCTGTAGATGCTCAGAAGAGCTGCCTTGACACATGGATGGTCAGTTGGAGAAAGATGAGCGAGTGTTTTCTTCTCTAAAGCCACAAGAGGGTGCAATATCTAACACTTATCAGATTTATTAACACTTCTCCAAAACATAGTAAGCTGGACAGTACTTAAATCTGAGGCAGTATATACTCATATATATATATATATATATATATATATATATATATATATATATATATATATAATTTACAGTGAAAGCATTCCCAAAAATAAAACTAAAAAATAAAATGATAAAAACTAAAAATTATAATATTATAAAAAGGAATACTATATAAATAAATAACATCTGGGATGACAAATGTAAATACAGCCTACTATTATTTCATGCAATGCAAAAATGTTACATCTAATAATGTAACAGTATCATGTTGTTGGTTTAGCAACATGCTAATGGATGCAGATTTCGTATTTGCCTGTGAGGTTAAATTTTCAATTACCAAGAGGGTAACTGTGTATGAGGGCAGCTCACTGGGTTTTTGGAAAAGCATTGATCTTGTAACCTAAGTACTAACAAAGTTATATGTAAAAATAATTGCTATTGATTACTGTGGGCTGAAAAGGCTTTAAAAGTGCTTTGAGATGCAAACACTTACTACCATCTTTCAGGCTGTTTGAGGAGTCACTCTTACCTCACATTGTCATGCTTTTGAATATAGATCTTGTGGAACATCATATCCTCTTGTTTGGCATTTATGTCAGCTTTCATCTCCATGGCGACATGACGAGGAAGCACAGAGAGGAGGAGGCGTTCCTGCAAATCATGACAGTGATAGTAAGGGAAAGACAGGTAGAAACAAAGAGAAGAGTGCCATGTGTATCTACTCTCTGCTGAAAGATGTTACTTACTCTCAAGAATAGAGAAAACTGAAGGATACTGCAGAAAATTACATTCATTCTAAAACATAAAATTTTCCATATATTACAAATGTAACACTGACTGTGACAGGATAATAGTTATTTAATACTGGTAAGTCATCCAGAGGCCATACTGTTAACACATGATATGAAGAAATGTATATATTTTTGCAGAAAAAAAAAAGAAAAGAAAAAGATGAATGGCTTCTGTGGGCTTCTGTGTTTGCGGAAACTGACATTATTTTTTCCTTTGGTGCCAATATGAATCTCTGTACTGTTCTAGGATGTGGTTCTAATCTCAGAAATTAATCAGCACTGCATGTCTCCGTGCACTAGTTTTCTCCCAGCTTCAAATCTATATTGAAAATCAATGGACATATGAATGACCTCCTGCTGAAAGACTTTTCATTCATTTAGCTCTATTTCCAGCAATCTGAGGCTATTTCCTCACACATATTTGAGTCTGATAGAAAGAAAGAAACATTTGCACAGAATGTTGCATGCTAATATACTTCAGTTTTTAAATGGTTCTCCCAGGTGCTTAAATAAATATCATTGTAATAATCATGGTACTTTGGGTACCTGATTATGATACTTACAAATGAAAGATTTTTAGCTTACACTTTATTTTAAGGTGTATTTGTTACAATTATACATTTAAGTACTTACTATATGGTTAGGGTTAGGATTAGGGTTTGGCTTAGGGTTACTTGTATGTAATTATGCATAATTAATCATTATTATAATAGTAAGTATAATATGTAACATAACAAGGACGACTTAAAAAAAATTTTTTTGAAAGATGTTTATTATGCTCACCAAGGCTGCATTTATTTGATCAATAATAATCTGACTGACTCTTGGCTTTTAAACAATATCTGTGCCTGGAGAATCTTCACACTGAACATTAAATCTTTCAGACTCTGACACTAGAAATTAAAGAAAACTCTCATGATATCTGGTGGGCTCTCACCTGTTGCTGGTTTTCTCTTTGAGAGTGCAGACGGGCTTGAATACATTCTCTGGTCTCCTGGAAGGCTTGTCTCTGTGAACCTTCTGCTGGGTAGTGTGTGCATACGCCAACTATATTAGTGCAGGAGAAGATCAGGACATTGGACACAAGCTGTAAAAGAAAGAAGAAAACAACATTAAAGAATATGAAACTTCACCTTCAGATACCCAAACATTGATATTGATGATATACGTGTTGTTCCCATAAAACAACAGTTCACCCAAAAACTCCAATATTCTGTCATAATATACTTAATCCAAACAACACTGGACACTACTAACTTTCATTGTATGGACAAAAAAAAATATTTAGATCTCTCTCAAAATATCTTCTTGTGTGTTTCACAGAAGTCATACAGGTTTGAAGCGGCATAAGGGCGAGTAAATCAATTTTCATTTATGGGTGAACTATCCCTCTGCATGTGATTTCCACTTGTTGTAAAATTCATGATTTATGTTTTATTTTCAGTATGTTCAATCTCAGGGCACTCTAATAAAGTTTCATTAGATTATGCTGACAATCATCTGGAATAGTTTATCTATGATTTACTCAATGGAGTCTGTTGTGCAACCCTGGCATTCTGGGAGTTTCAAACTGTAATAAATTTCTGCCAAACTATTTTTAATGATACCTTTCAGATTGTGAGCTGATGTTTTATATAGTTAACCCATATTTAGTGAAACAGTCATTATGCAATTGTTCTAAACAAGTGTTGCTAGAGTGAATCACTGGGAGTTAAAGGAGTGTGCCCAAAATGAACCTTTGCTGAAATTTGCTAAAATTATATCATTCTCAGGCCATCTAAGATGGAGATGAGTTTGTTTCTTTATCGGAAAAGATTTGGAGAAATTTAGCATTACATCACTTGCTCACCAGTGGATCGTCTGCAGTGAATGGGTGCCGTCAGAATGAGAGTCCAAACAGCTGAAAACATGACAATAATCCACAAGTAATTAATTAATGTCTTGTGAAGTGAAAAGCTGCATGTCTGTAAGTAACAAATCCAAGTCCTCTATCCACAATATTGCTTTCTCCAGTGAAAAACTCATCTTGTCTGAATCAGGAAAGAAATATGCACAGACCAAGCAGAGTTTGCAAGTGAAAACAGTCAAAAACTGTTATAAACAAACAAGTTGTTTTCACTCCACAAGACATTGATGGACTGGAGTGGTGTGGATTACTTGTGGATTATTATTGTGTTGTTTTTATTAGCTGTTTGAACTCTCATTCTGACGGCACCCATTCACTGCAGAGGATCCACTGGTGAGCAAGTGATGTAATGCTAAATTTCTCCAAATCTGTCCGAATGAAGAAACAAACGCATCTACATCTTGGATGGTCCGAGGGTGAGTAAATTTTCAGCAAATTTTCATTTTTGGGTGAACTATTCCTTTAAGTACGAAGCGGGCCCCAGAACCACAGTAGACACTGAGGGGGCCCAATTTTTATCTTAAATTATTACATTTAGTTACCCCAATCATGAATATGTGGTTGCATCTTTGCTACCATGGAATTAATTGGGATCTGTAAATCAGAAAAGTTTCAAATACACACAGACTCAAATACGCCTCATTTTATTTTCATATTGTCATGTCCGAGATGAGTTTGTGGTTCCAATAAGAGAGAGCAGATCCAGGAAGTCTGCAAACTTAAAATAGTGCATATGATAAAGACTAGCCAAACAACCTGAAGCTGTTCAGTGTCAACCCATTTCAATTTATCTGGTTTAAAATGGCCCTCCTCCCTCTCTTCCACAAGCAGGGTCAGGAACAGGGCGTCTTAAGTCCTTCTAAACACTGGTATCGGGGCAGCAAGACGCATTCCCATAATATCTTTGCTTGAGCTGGACTGAACTTCAGCAGACATATCTCTGCCATGACCTCAGGGTGCAAAACACAGACGCACCAGACACTTCACCCTCAGACGGATAATGTTAAAATAACTTTGCTTTTCTTTTGCTTTATTTTGTCTCTAATCAGTGGTCTAAACAGCAATTACTCTATTTTTACACTTTTTTACAGTGTATATTTGCTTAAATGGTTGGTAAAAAAAAATGGTTACAAAAAAAAAAAAGAGAAAAAAGTACAAAAAAAAAAACCCATGAAGGATTACATCCAACAGCAAGCTTTAATACGCTTCTGCCTTTCTGTCTTTATTCGTTTCTCATTAGATGTCTCTAGTGTTTTCATACAGTCAACATTTGAATCAAATGTGCTTTTGTGCCTAACATCACAGAAAATGGAAATAAAACTTTGGTTACTCAGAGTGGAGAAGGGCAGTCAATAATGATTACAGTCTGCCTGTGCAAAAACAAACCACCTGGACTTGGCACCACACTAAAGGAAGCATCACATAGAAGAAACTTTCATTAAAAAACTCAATACAATTGCTTTTTGTGAGAATCAACCAAATTTAAAGTCACTACTGAATGATTTTCCCCTCCAATGGGGCTCAGATTTAAATATGGCCCATCACGCCATCTTTTACTTAATTGATGATGAAATGTCACTGCACGTGTCCAACTAGAATATGCAGAAGGGAGATGTGTGTTTATTTTTTGTTTAATGGCAATAACTAAAAAATTTAAATTAAAATCAACATGCATAATTAAACACCCAACATCAACAATAATAAAATTAAATTAAAATAAAAGTATTTATTTATTTCAGAATATACACTGTCAGTGTATGCATTGAAAAGAACTGCATAAAATTTAAAGTTCGGAACTAAAACAAGATTCAGAATTGGGACAACATTATAGTGAGTTGAGAGGCATGACTTAAAATTTTTGGTGAACCATCTGTCTAATCACAAGAAAACTCATGAAAAAGACAGAGGAGTTAAAAAAAAAAAAAAAAAGACTAAAAGCAAAGTGTGAGAAAGGACAGGTTGGTTGTGTCACATATCCCAATAAACACATCTAGACCTCCATTTCTTACATGCATGTTCATCCCTCAGCAATTGCAGCATCAAGGCTAAGCGAGTCTATCATGAAGTGCAGAGACTGGCCCTGAAAGTCATTTCATTTTAGCTCACTTAAGTTCTGCTGATTGAATATGTGATATCAGGCTACAACATTATCTCGGAGCAGCAGCTGCAGTGTTGGCTGTCTGCTGCATCAAGCACAGGAGCTTTGACCAGTTGTGCATTAACTCAACCAGTGCCATGGAAACGTACACACACGCTGCAATGCAAATATTCTTAAGCAATAATCCTCTCTGTTAATAAACTCCCTTTTTACGTCCAAAATGTCCTTATTAGGAAGTTGGTGGAATACCTCTATCACAGAGTAAGAGGGGATACAAAACAGTGCTTCTTCTCGGCTGGAGGAATGCGGGGGATCCGACTGCTATCAGAGCAGGGGGCGGGAAAAAAAATGTTATGCACCCTTTTGTTTTTAAGAAATTAATATATGCATCACGCTTCTCAAATCAGCCTTTTGTGCTTCATCTCATGAGTTATTCACGATGACTGCTAATTCAACCTGCCACCTTGACAGAGAGTCAGAGAGGAGAGGATGGGTCAGTTGTGGGTCCTCAGGAAAGCCAATCACTCACTCACTGTCAAGGCCAGCCAGTGCAGCAAACCCACAGATGCCAGATGCAAACCCCATGAATTGGAACAGCTGGCTGCTGTTTTATAGCCAGGATTCTGAAATGGGGGTCTTGCAGAGCAGTGTGAACAACATAAGCAAAGGCTCAAAATTCTTGGGTGATATGATATGATACATGTTTTGATTATGTTTTACTTAGTCTCACATTCAACTTTTGGCTTAAAGTCTACACCTGCTCAGAGAAGAAGAAACCACCTGACTTAAGTAAAGTGATCAACCACAGTCAAAGGTTGATTGAACTTCCTAATGTAGAAAATCTTGAAATTAACAAACATTAACTGCCTGGTCAAAAGATCTGGCTTTAAGAGAGTGTTTTACATTAATAATGTGCAATATTAATCAGTGTTAATTTTGGCAGGCATTTTTGATTTAGTCTTAGTCTTTATCTTGGGACGAAAATGCTTAATAGTCTTAGTCACGTTTTAGTCATTTGAGTCTTTCATAGTTTTAGTCTAGTTTTACTCGACGAAAAGTCATTGCATTTTCGTCAACTTTTAGTCATTACTTTTAGTCAAACTGCAGTTACCAACATTTATTTTGGTAGCTATTTTATATGTAGTATTCAAACAAATATAGTCATCAATTCTTCTCTCTTCAGACCAACTCAATTAAGCTTATGAGAAATTTGAATCAAGGATTGAATTTGGAAAAACTGGAATAAATTTTCATTTTTTGGTAGAGATACAAATTAAACTCATTTTTCAGATACAGTAGGTTTACTTAAGTATACATTTATTTAACATCTTTTGTTCGTTAACATTGATGACACAGATAATTAGGAATACTGTCCATTTAAGACGGAAGGTATGCATGTAGTACTGACGCACATTCAGTTTTCACCCACCTGTTTACGCTCACTTAACCGACTGTATTTACGTGAGATACTCTGACTCTACACGATAGACGTGTGGACTGCTGTGTGTGTGTTTGAGCGCTGAGAACTGATCGCGCGCTGTATGAGAACTGAAGAAGTGGAGCCTGCGCGCGCGAGAGAGAGCGCTTCTATCAGCGCGATTCCGCCTATCCCGCGCCTTCACTAACTTTAAGTTAATCGACAACGAATTGTGACTCCCGGGAAAAACGGGACGTCTGGTCACCCAGGCCCTAACCCTTCGGGTGCTGAGGCCATTGTTTCAGATGGCTAGTTCGCTTTTTGGTAGCCTATCCGTCCACTGCGGCTGCCATACTGAGACTAGATATGCAAACGCCCCTTATCCAATGACAGGGACGCACATTTTGGAGGCCAAGACAGTTAACTTAGCCTATAGGATGTATTTCGAATGTCCGGTAGTTCTCAAATAACATTCTATTCCCGTCTCGTCTTGTTAACGAAGACGCGGTATAAATTTCGTCATAGTTTTTATCATCAGATATTAGTTTTAGCTCGTCAACGTCTCCTCTTAGTCACAGAAAAAATGTTCGTTGACGAATATTTTTCGTCATCGTCTTCGTTGACGAAATTAACACTGATATTAATACCAATTTTGAATTCACAGCAAAATGATAGCTTACTGAACTTGGATGCACAAGTATAATTTAGGATTACTTCTGAGTTTACATAAACCTACCTGATTATGTTCGCTAAAAGTTAATACAACTATTTTTTCTAAAAGTTGAGTAAACTCAAAAAAGCCCTGAAGCAAGTTGCATTAAAGTTTTGAGTTCTCTCAACTTTTTTAGTTTTTAGAGTGTACATAAAAAGACAAAAAACGTTTGACTTTCATGACGACGTTCTAATTACAATGACTTAATATGATCTAAAAAAAAAAAAAGAATTGTTTTAGGTCATAGTCATATTTTATCACATTGTACCTATTTTCACAGTAAAAAACAAAAACAATGGCATTTTGTGTTTTAAAATGCTTTTAGTAAAAACATATAGCTAGATATATAGTATTATTATACTTGTACATATCAGTAAACACGAATGAATAACATTTTGTTCACAGAGTAAAAAAACCTAATATATATTAGTTTATATTTATATATTCTTTATATATAAAAACCTAGTATAAAAAACCCAAATATAAAAATACATTATACATATAAATTAAAACATAAATATATAAATACAAAAAATATTGTCACCTAAACACCTTTTTTTGGGTTTATGCTACACTATAATACATAATTTTTCCACAAACCTTATTTACTTGTTAGCAATCCACATGCATGCCAGCTGTTGTACATGAAGCTAACAACAAGAACACACAAAAGCACATGCCAAAACAAAAGAAATGCAAGCTCATGCTAGTATGGAATCTGTAGCATAAGCACATAAACACACATAAGCATTTGAATTAATCATCAAAATAGCATCCCTATAGCTATTTACTCACAGCATCTCATGCACATAATAGGACACTGATGCTCAGGAGAAAAGCACCCTCATAAGAATACAGTCTGGATAATGGATGATACCGGTATGCATTATTCTAGCAAGGTGAAGAGTAATGGTGAAGTATGAGGTTCAAGCTGAATCTTGAGGTCCAACACACCTAATGGATAGCTCTGACAGCTCTGAGCTAGACAAACTCTATGCTATTAAAGAAGAAAAATACAAAAAGTGATAAACAAGAGAAGGCTGGTTGGAGCACTTGCATACTGCATAAACTGCATAAAAGGATGTTCTGTATTCTTGTTGCAGCAAAATTGCTATTAAAGTTTTGAATTTTTTCAATTATTAAATATTTTAATATTCTAATTTATTGTTATCTTGTCCATTAAATTTATAAATAACACATCCAGCTCAGTGGCGCAGACATTTGTAGCTAACTTTTCCATTCCCCTGAGTATCAGCATTTGTTACCACCACAGTAACGCTACAGAACGCAAGCATGTAAAGGTTGTCCAAGCATTTGCCTCTATATTTGCATACTTGTTCACAGTCAACCTATGTTTCTGGCCTTTAAAAGAAATATGAGAATTCTGGCCTCAAATACAGCATGTTTTCTAAAGTCTAATATTATAGCCAACATACTGCTGTGCCAGGAGAAGGTCCTCATGCATCTTTGATGAATATGGATTTAATAACAGACAACGGGCGCAGTGAGTTTATAAAGAGTGCAACCTGAATGATAAAACACACAGTCAACAACTCATTTTCTATGCAATATAGTCGTCAATCACGTGGGAGCAAAAGCAGGGATAGAGCTGTCGTCCCTGTTCCACAGGGCCGTGGAGAGGCATGGCTGGCTGAGCTGTCTGACTGTGTTCACAGAAGCGTACTGCCTCAGACGGCATGAACTGTAACTAGGGAACAGGCACAGCAAAACATTATTTCAGAGAGATTAATGATTGCTGGCGACACCATAAAAATCCCACCAAGCAAAATGTGCCAAGTCAATATTTGTCCGATCACGAGTCCCCCCGTTTTCCCCTCTTCCCACCTCCCCTCCGCTTTCTGATGGTTCTGCTATCTGTATCGGTCCAAAAGAAAGGCTACATCTCATCTGACTAATGGATTTCAGCCATTTAAGGCAATGCATAGGTAAATTCTCTTATCAGAGGTGCTGGGGATTATAAACTAGTGCTACTGGCTCAGCTTTTCAGACTACTACCGTTCAAAAGTTTAGGTTTGGTAAGATTTTATTTTTTAATTTTTTTTTTAATCATTTTTAATCAGGAAGGATGCACTAAAAATTGATCAAAAGTGACAGTAAAACTATTTACAATAATCCAAAAGATTTGCATCCTAAATAAAAGGCAGCTCTTTTGGCACTTTTATATTCAAAGAATTCTGACAAAAACTTTTTTTTACCATTTCCACTAAAATATTAGGCAGCAAAAACAGTTTTCAACATTGGCAATGATCATCTGACACTGATACTGTATTAATGGCTGCTAAAACAAAAATCAGTTTTGCCATCAAACGTATAAATTACATTCTTTAAAAAAAAAATTACAATAGAAAAGTTATTTACAAATTTTAATATTTCAGAATATTACTGTTTTTACTGCATTTTTAATCAAATAAATTCAGCCTTGGTGAGCATATTTTACACACACACAAAAAAAATATCAACCCAAAACTTTGAACTAGGGGTATGCAATATGACAATTTTTGATCGTCTTTTGAAGAAATATCGTAGTGTCATGCTAAAGCGCATATTCTGTCAGATGCAGTTCTGGCGCCGCCGTATCAATATACTGTACAACGCGACATACAGTCACATCAATGTTAACTCAGCGGTAGAGTTACTCTCACGGGGCGTTGCACTTGTTCGCAATCACAAAAGTATACTATTTGCATGCTCTTTAAAGCCTTGCCGGTTAAACGTTTCATTCACGTGCTGTTCTGACGTGCGCTTTTTCTGAGCCCATACACCCGCAGCACGCGCACTAAAAAGCCTGTTAAACAGCGCCTGATTACTGAACTAAGTTATCTTTTGCGCTAATACTGTAAAAACACACAAGGTTTGTATGTAGACTTGGTTGGTTATGTCTAAAATGAAAGTAAACAGCTGAGAGAAAACAGATGCGTGTCTGTATATTAGATGCGTGCCGGTCTTAAAGGGACAGTACTAAACATGCTGCCGACAGTCATTAAAGGGATCATAAAGTTCATCCTAAAATGTAATTTCTGACATTTTTAACTCACTCACGTGTTGTCCCAAACCTGTATTAATTTCTTTCTTGTGCTGAACACAAAAGAAAATATTTTGAAAACTCTGGGTAACCAAACAGTTCCTAGTCTACATTGAATTTGATAGTAGGAAAAAATACTATGGAAATTGCTGTGGACCAGCAACTGTTTGGTTTTCCACATTCTTCAAATTAGCATTTATTTTCAGCAGAAGAAAGAATATCATTCAGGTTTAAAACAATTTTTGAGTGAGTAAATGATGGTATAAAAATAAAACACTTTATTCTTGGGTGAATTATTCCTTTAATGTTAATAAAACAACAAAACAAAAAGAGAAAAATCACTCACTACTCGAGTGAAAAACTTTAATACAGTTGCTTTAATAGGAATTAATACGTAGAGAGTTTTATTTTTATATTTGTTCATTCAATTTCTTGAATACTCCTGCAGCTACACTGTAAAACTTTTCGTTGTAAATTTACAGTAAAATACTGGCAGCTGGGTTGCCAGCCACTTACTGTATTTTTACAGGACTACTACTGT